>JAZGTK010016019.1:0-12925 GCA_036877625.1 Ambastaia sidthimunki
TTACAAATTCCTTCATGTCGTGCTCAAATCATTTTACTTTTAACCCTACAAGTCTTCCAGAGCTTCCTAAAACATGATGCTACCACTACCATGCTTAACAGCAGGGATGGTATGTTTCTGATGATGCGCACTGCTTGGCTTAGGTGAGGGCCAGAAAGCTTAATTATGTTCTCATGGGACCACTTAAACTTCTTCCAGTTGGCTTCAAAGTCTTCCACATGCTGCCCAGCAAAGTGTAGCCAATATGTCATTCAATATTTCTTAACAGGACAGTTTTGATTTAAATACTCTAAATAGGGTGGGGCAATAAAACAATTTTAAAACTGGATAGCGATAAAATTTATGTTAGTAATGATATTAAGCTCTGGACATTCTTACACTATATGGACAAATCCAACACCTTATCACACAGGAGAAATGAAACGTTTGTTGTTTTTTGGCTTGCATGTCTACATACACACCCATTTCCTGCCTCAAAAATAAAAACGAAAGTGGCATGAAACTGAACTTGCGATATTTTCCAAAGTTAAAGAAATTGTTGACAAACATCAACACAATGTAAATTATATGGAAGTGGTTCGGGTATCATAAGAGACAAAAAGCAGAGTAACACTGTAACAAGATTAACAAAATGTGTTGTTGGGCAGTACCAACTAAGATGGCAAACAATCATCTAAAAAGGTACCACACCAATGACCACACCAAGGGTAGGAAAACGGCTGATGTAAATGTATCTAAAAGCTAAAACTTATAGCGTATCAGGACAACAATCATGACATCATGACATCTTTTGCAGCCATTTCCAGTTATGAAAAGCATTCATGACATGACAAGTGCTATGGTATATGGAATAGTCACAGCTTTTAGTTTTTACTTTATATTTATGTATTATTCAAGTAACTGTATATTTTACAGCAATATCTGACTTGCATGTTTATATATATGCCAACAGTTTTATTTCTACTTGTTGATACAATCGTTGATAATTTAATAAAGAAAAACGTTCTCATGTTATTTGCATGATTCCAATTACATAATATTTTTGACTTCAGGAAACCAGTCCATTTTACCACAATATATAAATATTATATATATACTATAACTTATATCGGTTTGCACAGCTTGACTAACACTATGATTAAATTTTGTAATGCAAGAAAAAAATAACTCTTAAATTCATAAACACCAAAATTGAAAGTAACACATGAATAACAAAGAATTGTAAAAAAGACACTACTTTTGACATCCCAGAGCAACTAAAAGGCATAATACTAGTTCCTGCACCTTGTTATTGATGCAGGTATAAAACCGTAGACAAAGAAAAAATACTTTCCCACGTTGTGAATCATAATATACTACCCTCAGCTTACTTTTGTCACAGTGACTTCCCCACCTAAAATCAGTTCTGTCACCATGGGAAAATTCAAGTTGCTGGTGGCAAGCAGTAAAAGGCGAAATGCCAAAATTGAGTCATCCAGTAAGACAACTTTTGGTGGGAACCAGATTTGTTTTCACTTTTTTTGTGAAATCCTCTGTTACATTAATAATGAAAAACTGGTTTAGGGTTATTAGTGAATAATATTAGTCACTGGTCTAGTAAAAGCTGTCAGTTCACAACAAAAACAAAATTATTAGAGTGAAAGAAACAAACAAATAACAAAGCAAATGTTGCAGTTGTAAAGCATGTGAACCTTCCTGAACTGTCAAACTCATGTCACAAAATGAAATAAACGCCAAAAGCCATGTGGAAAACACAATTGTGCTTGTTCATTTGATCTTTTGTGCATGCCAACTTGATAGTAAAAACTCAGTTTAATTAAGGCAGCGTTTGTAGAATAAAGGATTACAGGTTTACCTGTAATTACCACAATATTCACAAGAGTTCTTCAAGCTATATATGTTTCACTATTTGCAGGGCAATATATAATTATAAAATCATTATCAATTGCTAAACAGCTCTTTGCTGAAACAAAAAACTTTGCACTGGTTGTATAAAACGTAAAGCATAAACTGGCAGGTAAGCAATCAGTCTAGTTTAAACAGGTTTTTCTGGACTTTGTTTTTTTCCTTTCTCTCTAGTACAGAATCCTTTAATTCACAGAAGGAAAATACTTAGTAAGAATGAAACACCTCCCAAAAATAGCATTGATCATTTTAACCCTCAAATCTCAGGCATAAAAACCTTAATAATCCTTAGTAAGGTTTAATAAAATCTTAATAGTTCAACCCTTCCTAACTAAAATTAGTCCGTTCCATTTTACCTTTTAACCAACCAAACAAATGTAAAAATTGATTGACAAAATATGAATTAGTTTAGAAATTAGATTAGAAATAAGAAAATGAATTAGTTTCAAGTCATGTTCCAGCAAAACATTTCACATTCTCTGTTATAGTATAAAATAAGTGACTGTCTCAGACTGCACTCAGAGCTAACATGTACCCTATGGGTCAGCGCAGTACTGGTGATATAAAGACAGACCTATTTTAAAAACCCTTGTACACATCTGAGCAGGTGTCTCCAGCTCAGCACTTCTGCGAGGTAACCCTATCTTTGATATTCTAACTTTCCGAAAAATAGCTCATGATGTAAAACTTATGGCCTGGTGTTTAGCAACCAGAAGAGTGGTATCCAGGCAACCGAATGACAAGTGTGATTGGTTCCCTTCTCAACCCATTAAAATGGAAGTATGCGTAGTACATATTGTGGCATCTCAATGACACCTTATCCTGGGTTCATGAGCTAACACACATCTATGCGTAATTTGAGAGCGGCTCTTAGGTGTCTTTTGTCATTGGATAGGCTTTAAAAATAAAACGGGGTGAATTATGTAAATGGATGCTTTAATGCAAGCAAACATATCTAACTTAACTGTAAACCTCGCTGAAAGTCATTGAAACTACGGCCATGTGTCTAACCCATTAGACAAAGGTTGTTTTTTCAAATTTATCGCAAATGTAAGATGTGATGTAACATCTTCCAACTAAACTATGAAGTACTGTTTCACTAACTCTCATTAACTCTATGACCCTACAAAGCCTGATCCGCACAGTTATGGCAACAGACTGTATGATTCTGGATAAACAATACCTGTCTCCAGTACCTGCAATACCTTTGGTAGCTGATTAGGCCCCATGAATACATATGCAGTTAGATGGACTGATGCACAATGGCTACTTTACAGTAAAAGGCTCTGAGGTTCACTGTTAAATTTCCATTATGAGTCACCTCTAAGGAAGCAGGTCGATGTGATCGTGTATAACAATAACTGTGTTTCCATTGGATCCCAATAAGCTGTGTGTTCATACATGTAATGGAGAGTCATGGACTCAGTTAGACGCGAAGATCACGTAATCTGTTTTTCTAATTGGTTTGGCTTAGGGAATTTACATTGCAGAGGAAAAGAATGAAAGCTGATCTGGATGAGTGGGATGTAATGGTGGTGTGTATGTGAACACTCACACCGTAAGGTGGGCCAGGTTCCTATGAGATAACGTCACCTGCCAATCAGGACAACCAGTTGGCGTTTTAGAAAATGTGTGTGTGTGTGTGTGTGTGTGCTCACACGTCCCCAAGGGACACTGAAGGGGTTGTAAAAGCCATCCATTGTTCTGTGCTAAATATATTATTTTTATAATCATATAAGGAATCCGTTTAAATGACCCTCAAATGAACTTTCTTTCCTGACAAATTAAGCAACAATGCTCCTTTTCATTCAAGTATTGATTAGATATGACTAAACTGTAAGGTGGGATGGGTAGTGAATTGGGAGTCGAGTTTAACTCCTTCATGGGTAAAATGATAGATTCAGAGTTCAATGTGATGAACACATCAGCACCTGGATTTACACCACAGATCTGTATCATGTTTGGGTGATCATGGATCTCCTAGCCCGGCCAAAACATGAGCTAATGTGCCTCATGACTTGTTGGGACATTAACCATATGTGAAAAGTGGACTTTGGGGGGATTTGCAATATCAGCATATTAGTGATCAGTTGAGAAACTGGTTAAATTAAAAAATTGGATTATCAAATTAGAATTATTAAAAAGTATTTAGCTAGTTTCAGTTGCATATTAGTGACAAACAATGCAGGCAATTGTGTCAGCCTGTCTTTATATGAAAACCTACCTCTCATTAACACATTTACACTATAGCTGCGGTCACATTAGGCTGTAAGCTTGCAAAATTACTTGGACAGTGCAATCAAATTTGGCACAGAATATGATGTCACTCTCCATGGCTTTTGTTTTTAATAAATGAAGAATAATAAATAATGCTAGATTCAAAATGTTAAAATATACCATCTGATCCATTTACCCACAAAACTGACCTAATTTCAATGAATTGGCTAATTTCACAGAACACACAAAACTTCAGTGACAATTTTCTTATGGGATGGAAAATGTCTGTTTGCTACATTAGTTGGCAGGTTATAATTCATAAACTTGAAGGCTGTTATGCAGCAGAAAACTTGTTTTCATGTATTCGTACGAACTGAAGCACATTAAGTACAAAGTCTGGTCAAATACTATCGAATGCAACTGTGAATCTGGTTTTGTTTAAAATGCTCAATAAGGCGTCATACCTTCTGTTTAATTAGTCATTGCATTTACAATCTGAAGTAGGTCCTTAGTCATTGCGTTACATGAAACATACAAACTGTAAAGGATCAAAGAGCAGGAAATGACAAATGTGCTGATTCACTCGCTGTCCTAGTTAGCAACGTGCAAAGTCTGGTTGGTTGAACCGAATACTAGAAATACAAAAATAATAAACATACAACTACTGCTGGTTCGGTCCTAAAAATCTGTGGGAGCCGCCTGCAGCTATATCCCTTTGGGTTTGATCTGTGTATTTGCGTCAGTGACTATGAAAGAATTGTGTGTGTGTTTATATAATTTGAAAGAGACGACCAGAACAACGGGTTTGTCTGCTCTACAGCACTTCCCGGGTGCTCTTCACGGGCCATGCACCTACAGGTCAAACTCAGCTTACTGGAGACTGATCACAACAGCAGACAGAAAATCCCCACAATTAAACACTGACTTCTTTGCTCTAAATTAAGTTTCCACTGAATCATGGAATAATCGTGCAACAATCAGGGACCACAAACATACAAAATGAACAGTTAATAATTGTCTTGTCACTTGAAATGAAACAAAATTGTTATTTTTAACAGCAAATCATAAAAAATAAAATCTTTATACCTTACAACATTTTGTTTGGCCACTGCGACAGAGTAGACTGTCCTATTATATTGTCCTATGTAGCTTTTTTAATTATAAAAACTGTCTCAACTAAGAAGTAAAGATGTAAATCAGCTACGGTGATGTCATCATTACTATTATTGTATGTGGTTATTAATACAGTGTCATTTTCAACAGATTTAAAAACAAGCCATCAATCAACAAACTCTGAAATTCAACAGGTTATATGAGACTCACCAGAACCTGTTATCAACGTCTGCATGTGCTACACTGGGTTGTTACCCTGACCTTGATAATAGAAACACATATACAGGTGTGTCTCTAACAGTCTTTTGGCAAATAAAATGTATTTCTCATTTTCGTAATGTACAAATAAGCCTGTATTATCACATTAATTTACTGTATATTTACTCTATACAGTATTCAACTCAAAACACATGGCTGGTTTTTAGCAAGTGCATTACCAATTCAGTATTTTTACTACAAAGCAAACATTAAGCTTCTACCCCCATATTAAAGCTACAGATGTGATTCTACCTAAACCAGGCACCTCAGCCTCTCGGCACCACTCAGGTTATTAATGTCAATTATGAGACTACTGTCCATCATTTCAGTCTGCAATGTGTCAAGCCATGCAAGTCTCGCCCCAGAGAATTCAGCTCTTCACCTCCCATCCGTTCCTCCCCGTCATTCTGTGCAGAGAAAACATTTATTGTGTATCCCAAATACATCCAAAGTGTGATGGGAAGGAGGGGCCAGAGCAGCCCATGTCCGGCTGAGGGTTAGCACCCAGTGGACATCTGGTGAAACTGTAACCCCCAGCTGTCGCACTCATCTACTCACTCAAATTTATCTCCCCACACACAGACATCTGCGAGCGGCATGCCAACCATTTCAAGGAGAACATATCTTTACGAGTTCCAAGGGGTTGTCGGGGACACAGGAAGAAACGGTAGTAGTGCAAGAGTGAACAACAGACAGAGAAGACAGACAGACATACAAAAAAACAGACTGAAAGGACAAATAGGCACACAGATTAGACCCACAGACAGAAAAGACAGACAGACAGGAAAAGAAAGCTATGCCAGACAGACAGACAGAGACAGACAGACAGAACGACATTCATAGGACAGAAGAATTACATTTAAAGATAGTGGGAATCTGTCAATTTTTTAACAAGCCAAGAGAGGAGATAATTAAAAGAGAAAGAAAAACAAATGTGAATCTATTTTACTGACATACTTAAATTGTAAAATAACAACAAGGTTTCCAACCAAATATTTTCATGCAAATCTTACTTAAGTTTCCATTAACTATATATACACACACATAGAAACAAATGACATAAATTCCTAGTCCAAAAAAGCCATGTGACTTTTTGTCAAGTCATGTGATGTACCAATATCACTGCATAGCATCTTGCTCTGCTAATTCTGAAATGCCAGAGCCAAAGCCCGTCATCAAAATACTGGCTACTACTGCCTCCCAGAAGCGTCTAACATGTTGTCATTCCCAGACATTAGGCATCTGCCACCCTTTGCCAGTAAACATCACAGCCCCAGTGACCTCCTCAGTAGCTATAACTTCCATTTCTATTTTGCTGCAATTTCCCTGGAAGCATTTTTGTTCTCTTGAACACAAGGTGTGGAAATGCTGCTTCAGTCTCAAATAGGTTTTGCGATTTTTGGCAAGATGGAAACATTGTATTCACAAAGCCAGCACAGGGAAGCTCTAGGGTTAAAGAGTTGGGAGGCTAGAGCAAGGGTGCGAGATATGGTGGCATCCACTTTGGGCGTTAGTGTTGCTTGAACCGAGTAATCCATTCGCTGACATCTTAACCTGGCTCATAAACTCTCCCACTTGTCAAGAGTGGTTTGAGGTTTGAGGGCCACAGGGGCTGAGGGGTGAGTAGATACCCCCTACTTCGGCTCAGGTCACAAATGAACACCCCAAATGTAAACACCTGGGCTTTCGTTGGCTCAGCTTTTATGACCAATATTTATGGGTTAGATTTCTATTTCCTTTTTTTAATTGAGCATTCTCAGACAATGAGACAAGTGACTGGTGGAAAACTGCAAAGGTTCATTTCATGTACACAGAAGTAAACAACATGAACGATGTCTTACTCCTTATTAAAGTTTGTAAAAACATAAGCAGCAGCTTAAGGGCTATATGACCTCGTGTGCCACAAACTAGGGAGAATAACTTCTTGTTTGGTTGTCAGTTTATTGCTGACTAAAAGCTTGTCACAATGAATCGCACTGGACTGCATTACACTGCACTGGATAAAGGCATGCATTGCCCCCTGTTGGCAAACAAATTACATGCATAAAATTTAAATGTGAGGTATGCAGACTTCAGGTGAAATCAAAACAAACAATAAATTGCAGACACACAAAAAAAAAAAATGTGCAACATTAGGTGCAGGTGCAGAAAAACAACATTTAATATTTCACAATTCTAAGACTCTATATTTACCACCCTGAAATTCTGACAAAAATGTGGTGTGATGGATTGTGGTGGAATGTGTTTGCATTGCTGCCTACTTGTTAGCTGCGGTATCCCAAACGCTCAAACCAACATGGCACGTAGGGTTTTTTGTGGGTGCATTTCTGGGGCTTCGGTTACACTGAGGGGGGAGGCATAAATATCGAGATTGCTGGGAGTCACAAGAGGGATGGAGTGCGCACTAACGCACCTTCAGGGCTTAGGGTGGGCCTCAGAGAAACGTCTGCTCTTTCTCCTTCTGATCTGGTCTCTATAAGCCCCTGTCAGCAGGTTTCACACCGGCCCCCCGCAGCTCCAGTAGATGCATGGCTCAAGCAACAACCGCAAGATTTCAAGCATTGAAAAGCTGTTATAAAACAAAGCAGCAGCTTGCATATTCTGCTGAATAACTCTTTTTAAATGACAATACTTCACAGTTTTGTAAATGGCAGTTATTAGGCTCTTCCAGCTTACACACAGCTCGATTTACATTTCTACCTTATCACTAGCATTTCTGTTCAAAAAACGCATATAAACTTTAAACTTATAAACATCAAGCAAGCAATACCTACCTAAATCTGATTTATTCAAGTCTAATATTAAAGACAACTTTAACAAAAGAAACTGAGATAACGCATCAACAACAAAAAAAAAAACTAAAATATACTTATTACAGGACCTTAAGAGGACAGCAATGTGTATGCGTGTATCTTCAAAAGTAAAACCACAAAGGCTTCCCATTCTTTGACATATTTTTGTAAACGCGATGACTAATACATTTCTGGATCATAGATCTTTATCTTATCATGGCGTGTTGTATTTCTTTTCTCTTTTCTTCATCTTGCTAGGACAACAAGTTGTGTAAATAGCCATTATTTATGGGATGGGTCGTCTCCTCATGGGTATAGATTACAAGAAGATTTCTGTGTAGTGAAATTCCACAGGACTTTGGTTTAACCACAGCACAAACCCCTATTTGAAATTGAAATGACAAATGATAGAAAGTCTGTCCTGCCCCAAGAAAAGCAAATAAACAATACAAAGAGTTTTCTACTTTCGCTGTTTTGTTGCTGAAAAGTAAAAAGATAAAACAGCATGAAAGATTTAAACACTGTTATATAAACAGGCGTCTATACTCACTTGATAGAACACTTTGCAGAAGAATTTTAATATTGATTGATGTTGCTTATGAGAATATTTCCCTATTTTAGCAGTGTGCTCTGCTATAAGTAGTTTCATCCATAGTTTTTTTGCCTAATATTTTGTCATTGATGAAAAAATACAATG
This sequence comes from Ambastaia sidthimunki, assembly GCA_036877625.1. Taxonomy (NCBI): domain Eukaryota; kingdom Metazoa; phylum Chordata; class Actinopteri; order Cypriniformes; family Botiidae; genus Ambastaia; species Ambastaia sidthimunki. The sequence continues at coordinate 8,983 of JAZGTK010016019.1, forward strand.
TGCATATTATAGGTGCCTCAGTTTGTAGATTGTAAACCCCAGGTCTAACAACATTTATTGTAATACAATAGCTACATATAGGTTTGTTTGAGAAACAACTTATTCACTGATAATCTCAATAAACTCAAACTGTTAACCACATACACAGAGCCAGAGACTTAATCAGTCTGATACATGAACATATAATACAGACCAGTTCTGTGAACTGAATCAACCAATTTATTAAAATGATCAGACTCAAAAGACTAAATTCTTCTCTCATGAACTCTCGCAGGCATGACAAAACAAGATGGAGTGGAACAACATTAAGATAGTTTTAGTTAAGATGGAAAGCCTCAGTCTACGTTTATTGTCATGGCACAGAAGTAGTTACCAGTGCATTAAAATGAAAGTCAGGGTTTGGAATAACAAGAGGGCGGGTATCTTCATGACATTTTTAAGATCAGCAACTATCAAAAAAATGTATCTTACATAACACAAACGCAACCATAAATCTTCTTTCATGGACAATATTTAAAGTTTTTAATTATCAAAATAACTCCTAGCTATAAAAAACATAACAGAGACTTGTTTTTCGCAGAGATGATGCCAAAGTGAAGGTGCCCTCACATTTTTGCCATAGCTATTGTTTTCCATGATCTGAATCCAGGGCGTGCTCCTCTCTCCCCTCCACATTCTGCATTGCTGAGAGGTCTCGCAAAGTTGAGTCTTTTCCAAGTGTCCCATTCCCCATCTACGTTTGACACCACGCTCCAGACACAACACTGACAGCTGAGGCAGCAACACGGGGGGGTGGGGGACGAGATAAATAAAAACAAAGTATCCCATCTACATGCTTAAACGCTCCAGCTAACAAACAGCTGTATGGCCAATAGTTAGAAAGATTAGAATGCTAAAAGGAAAAGGTGGCCGGGGTCATTAAGCGTAATAAGCGTCACTGGACTGGTCTAGCTGGCGACCCACATACCGCAAACAGGTGCCTCATGTTTACTGAACAAACAAGCAATGCTGAGAGACTGACACCAAGATGGCATGGCACTAGTCTGACCCTAAGTCTGACAAGTCAACCGTATTCTTAAAGGTCTGAGCTAATGTTTTTAACATGGCTGTCAGTTGCTTTCCCTTATATCACTGTAAAATTGCTTTCAAATATTTAATTTTATCCGGTAATATCCAATCAAAACTATCACAAATAAACAGTTCAGAAATGTGTCTCTAGATACAGCACTTGAAAACTTCTCTCTGACTTATGAGTTATGACTTTGGTTCTGCCAAGCGTTTGTTAAAGACTGGAAAGCCACAGGGTATGTCCCACGTCAGGATGGCGATTGACTGTTCGAATATAGTATTACTCACCCCAGGCATGATGTGTAGTGCTGGTGTTCAACGGGGTCATCTGGGGTCATGGGTGCCTTGAAAGACTCTCAACTGTTCTCCACCCCCGGCCATATTTGCCAATCATATTCGACTGAAGGGCAAAAGGGACACTGTTTTAAGATCACAACAACACCAGCAAATTGTTTGTCTAGAGAGCACAAGACTTGCCTTTCCGCTGATGCTTGACCTATGGGCACACACAATGTCATTCAAACACTAAACTGTCTGTCATCTAAAATGTGAAAAAACCTGTATTATTTACTACACAAACACAAATAACTGAAATAAATTGATATAAACTGTATGATCTGATCAGTAAAACTGTATGGTTTTCTACTTGCAACACATGAATCTACGCCTTTCCTTTGTTTGTTTGTTTGTTTGTTTGTTTAGTTACATGTATTTACATTGTTGTTTACTGTTTTCAAAGCAACTATACTTTACAAGCAGCTCCAATTGTTACAAAATAGTACTTAAGATTCGCTTTGATCTGCGTATTTTATAAACGTAAGAGTCACAATCCATAATAATTTGTGTCAGGTGTAAAAATTAAACAATGACAAATTAAAACGATACACATACCTGTAAAGCCATTAACATTTACGTCGACATAAACTCTATATCATTGGTTCTCATTTGAAAGATCTTATTTGAGCGCTTCACCAAACAGCATTATTTTGGCTTAAAAAAATGTACAAAATGTTAAGCATTTGAAGGAATGATGATTAATTTTCATGTGCTTAATTAACGTTTCTTCTTTGTATCGGTCTTTTACTCCCGAGTTTGGGGCATTATCGCCCCCTGTTGTTATTTGCTGCCTACAATAACACACATAACGGCCTTTTAATTGATCACAGTTTGAGTCTAAATGCAAGGTTAATAAAATAAATTTACTATGTCATTACCTTGCAATTTCTGCACCCTGATTAAAAGATCTGTAATTTCTAACTTTAAACATAATAAACATAAAAAATTAAATAGTTGCAAAAAACAGGGTTACAGATTTAGCCTAAATTAAGCTGCCAGTGACAGATAGCTAGTATATATATGTATATATATCGCTACCTTAGAATTATATGGTTCTATCTGACATTTTTGTCAAAATTGAGTTATAGACATATCCTTACTCTAATATAACTTATCGACACTATTAAAGGCGTTTTGTTTAAAAAAAATGCATTTTGGGTGTTTAATTTGAAAAACAAAAGGCTCAATATCTTAAAACTGGTTAAAACGCAAATAGAACCATATAATACTAAGGTAGCGATATGTATATATATAAAAATTTGTGTGTGTGTGTGTGTGTATGTATATATATATATATATATATATATAAATGGGACTATGAATAAGCGCACCTTATTCATAGAATATGCCATATACTTTCATGTTAACTTTCACCCATTTTCAAAACAAGGAGAAAACAAAAGGCTGTCAGTTTGCGCTTGAGTAGAAAAAATAATAATACTAATTGATGGGAAGGAGCCATATTCTGTAGCCATGGGCTATGTCTTACCTTTTCACAGAAGAATGTAGATAAAACCTCTCTTATTATGAAACCTCAGGATGATTAACTGAGGAACTCTGTGTGCTACATGTTGCCCTTGAAATACCCCACACCTAAGCACAGGGCTTACTAGTACAGCATATTTCCTTCTCCAAAACTCTTTAACTTGTTCAAATACATGTAGACCTACTGTATATCACTCTTAAGTAGGGCAGCTGTGTTTATAGCTAGTTAAGAGCTATACTAAAGGCATCAAGCTGGTATATTTTTTACAGCAGTAATATATAATCATTTATTTGTATGTTGTCTTTATGAGTGACATAAAAGGTCAAATACACTTTTTTAAATTCAAATCATAAAATTACAAATGTATTTCAGACATGATAAATGGTTGAGTGAGACATGTGTCCCCTAGTTCTTTAGGAGACTTTTTAAGCCACAAAACCATATCCACAAAAGATAACTGAAAGAGAGAAATTGTTATACAGCCTCCATGGAAACCTTACAACACCACAGCTACAGAAATTACATAAACGTGCTTACAAAACCCTTGAAAAACAGAAAAGAAGACGACAATGAGACCTCAATTCACAGAAGTGAATGCTGCAGTGAATTTATGACAACTATTAAAAGGCATTCATGGAAAGGTCCTTTGAGTAGCATGATACAGTACTGGTTTGTCTGCTATGCCTTTGTATTCTCCAAGTGGAACCATGATTCTTTCACACTTCAGTGAAGTTAAGGAGATATGTCTTGCCACTATGACAACAATAATAACAAGGTACATTGCTAATATGGACACTCCCTTTAAAAAAGAAAACGTTATTATTCTTTCACTGATCCTCTTGTGAAATCTAGCTCATTTACGCAGAACAGTGTCATCGAAGTCTTAGTTTATTTGACATGTGATCCAAGATTTACTCTGTAGATCTTTTACGAGCAAAGGTGGAGATACGTGGTTGAGAAGCCACAGCCTGAGGGCACAGCAGTGCCTGTTCCTGGATTATGAGACACATCCCCATTTCAGTAAGGAAGTTAACCCTTTGAGCATGTTAAAAA
>JAZGTK010016020.1:0-12925 GCA_036877625.1 Ambastaia sidthimunki
AGTATATGTATTACATTATATGTCAAATGAAATACACAGAATCTGCTGTAAAAGGTAATTAATATTGTTGGTTTATAGTGAGTGAACAAAACAACAACAGTGTGGTGTGCAGTAAAACCACTACTTCTGCTTTTGTGTGTTGCCATGGTTTCCACAGCAGTACTAGCAGAAATCTGATAACACGGATATTACATCATTGACAGGTGACAAATGACCTGGGACAGTGCACTATTTAAAACTGCAAATATCTCTGGACTTAGAAACATTTGTGATAATGTAAGTACAAAATTGAACAAAATATATAACTTTTGGATACTTTTGGAAATACAAAAATCTTACATATTGTGCCTTGTATATTGTGTAAAGCTTTTTCTTTACAACAACAACTTGCTGAAATGGCCCAAGTTGTTATAGCTAATTTGAAATACTCACACAAGGGCTCTTTAATGATGACATGAGCTGCTTCTGTGTAGTTATTGTATTATTGTTATTTCCTCTGTCTTAGATCTCAGTTGGACAATAGCATCAGTTTCTCGGTTGCCATGTGGTGAAATCGCTATTTTTAAGATAATGTAGCATTTCAAATGGGAAAACACACACTGTGCACACTACACAAATAAAAACAGCACCAGATCTCTGAACATATACCCAACTTGTGACTTATGTCGTAAACGTGTCTGCTAAATGAATATTTTTAAAGTACTGATTTTAAAATTGTAAGTACTTAGTACTGATTTTAAAATTGTTCTCTGTCATGTTTTCAAATTGTTAAAATTGTTGTCTACATTTTTGTAATTTAGCTTTTCTAAAAATAATAAAAAGCAACTGAAACTCAAATAAAAAAATGTTTCAGGTTTTGATTTAATGTTCAATAGGTTTAATTTAATGTTTTCTGCTTTCTGAAAGATTTTGCTCCCGTCAGTCTATGAATGTGTTTCTCTGGCAAGGACACTACCATCTCATACCTTCCACTCTGTGTCCTCTTCTGTATGTTTGGCTCTGCTCCTAAACACCTGTCACTCTGCTGCAACACTGCGGTCCCCGTGTGAGGTCCCTATTCACAGACTATTGAACGCTCTCTCGAGCAGAACACTTCAGCAGAAGCCCTTGCCCTCCCATCCTTTATGGCTCAGTTCCAGGCTTTTACTGAAGGCTGCCCAGGTCTCTGAACATCAATGATTTGTTTATAATTAGCTTTGGCACCTCTTCGCTACTTAGAGGGTGCTTGTTTTTTAAAAAGAGCCAGGGAGTCATTTGACGGATGGGTGGAAGGTGGTTTTGCGGAACAAACCTGCCGGGTCCTGAGCTGCGATGTAGCCTGTGCATTCTTCACATGCTGCCCCAGAGTCATGGCTGACAGCATGATAGCAAAGTTAACCAAAGGGGATGTTCCTCAGGGACTCCTTGACTGAGCTCTGCATGAGATCACTCAGTTAGTATGCAGGAGGACAGTACCTGAGAGGAACCATGGTCCCCTTGCCTGGCGGTCAGGAACGTCGGATGATCAATTAATAAACGGTGCTGTTTATATCAAGATGTGTGAGGTATAAATACACTTTGTGTGGTCCCAGAAGTTTATTCAGCGATGGGGTAATGTACATCTTAGCACCATTCTCTGATTGTTTACCAGTCAGGACAATATCCATGGGAACATTACACACAAGCCACTGGCTTTGTAAATGAACCCACCTCTGGACAATTAATCTTTGGGTATTTGGGAAGTTTAACAGGATGGTGTTTGGAGGACGTCACATGAGATGGTAAATGTTGTTAAATACATCATACGATATTTACAGCACTAAACTCAGTTGCAGTATATAATTGTGTCATATATATATATATAGCGCCCCTTTACTTTATATAGGCTCCTTTTTGTTGGCCATACAAATGCACCTTACTCAGGGTAGATGCCATAGTGTCTATTGCCCATTTTTTTCTTCCCCCATATTCTCACAATAAGAGTATGACACACTTTCGGCTGCACCTATGGGTCAGTTCACTATTGCTATATCACCCAGCAGACGCTTTTATCCAAAGCAACTCACAATGTATTTATATACTAGTCAGTATATTCATACATTTTGTCAGTATGTGTGTTGGGAATCGAACTCACAACCTTTGCTCTACTAACACAATACGCTACCAACTGAGCTACAGAAACACTATAAACAAATGGCAACATTAAATGATGATAAATCATAGCTAATAGCACAAGTTTTAAGTCTTAGTTTGTGTTGCTATATAATTAGTGTTTTTGTTTGTTCAGGAGTATATCTCACATTTTACCTGTGCATGACCCCTTACCTGCAGATGCCCTCTAACTCTTCTTGATCTAACATGACTGTGTGTGTACAGTGGAGGTCACATTCACAGACACACACACACCCTCACACTCTTTTCTACCTGAATTTCTACACACAACAGTCTTTTTCCGGTATTGTCTGATGCTTAATCAGGGATTAAACATTAAAGTGTAGCTAGTGTGAAGTAAATAAGCTGAGGCTGTATTTAAACACTTCTAAGCAGCAGATATTAGTGTCAATACTGGCCTTTCTCAGCCTGCCATCTAATGTTTGCTCTCTTCCAAGATCTGAGTGCAGTGACTGGCTAGACAGAGGTGTAGCAATATCAGGAGCAAGCCAAGACTGCAGTGTTTGCGCGAAAACTTTCGGGTACATCTATACATTTGGCAAACGGTTAATTCACAGTAACTTACAGCGCATTTAAGGTTAATATTTTATTGGTCTCTGTGAACTGAACCCATGATCTTTCTGCTGCTAAAGCAATTCTCTACTAGTTAGGCTACAGGCATCATGTAGAATGTTAATGAAAGAATTCTGCATTTGCATTGACAGTTAAATTGATGAGAGTTGGCCATTTTGGACAATTATACATACGGGTTTTTAAAAGAGAACTTTTAATATTCTTGTTTAAAATATAAGACATTTAGACATTTTCAACCAACCATTAATTAAAAAGTATTTTACATTTTTTCTTGTACATTGAATACATGGAATGTATAAATCAAGATAAAAAAGTATTTCCTCTTTTAAAATTACGCAATGGGCTCAGATTGGTTAGTTGGCCCAGTGTGTTGTAATTGGCTAACCACCTAGTGCGCATTGTCCGAAAATTATAGTTATATATTCATAGTTTATTCAAAATCAAGAGATCATGACATCATGAACCCAGGAGGAAAAGAGCTGTAGTTCCTTTCAGCTGTTTATTGCAGGGTTTAAAAATTTTGATTAAAGGAAATATCTCCCTTTGCAGTGAACATTGAGCTCTGTGATATTGTTTCTGCTCAAACAGCTAGATGAAGAAGTGAACATGCATAATAGGACCCATTTAAACTAATAGGTCTGAACACAGAACAAATTAATGTCATCTCACTAACTTTTAATCAGTCTGAAATTGAAAGTTTGTTTCAGACAAAATAGGGAATTATTATATAGAATTATAATTCTTCCTTACACTTCCCAACACTTCTTTGCTTTAATTTTCCTCCTCAATATATCCTCCAGCCTTGTAAAGCTGACTTCCAAAAAAGTTTTGTCTTGAAATATTCATGTTGATAGACTCTGAAAAGAAATGTTGAAAAATTCTCATAACATTTGGGAATTAGGTTTCGGGTGTGCTGTTATTGTAGTGTAAACTTCAACAAAACACTCTCGTGAGAGCTTTGTAATTCATTATCAAAATTGAAATTGAAACATAAGTTGTAAGTCTCTCCTTTAACCGCTCATTTGTCACAATGACAGTTACAAAATGAAAGACTGTTAAAGTCATTTTCTCACAATAATGTACAAAGAATGAGTAGCCAAAGTATATATACACCTTACTGAACAGTCAACTAGCTCTTTAACTGTCACTTCTGGTCCTCATTCCATCACAATTTAATATTTTTTTTTGTCTGAACTGCGACCTAGTGGTTAGTGCCTCATGAGGGAGCTGTAGGTTTAAGCCCAACCAGCAGCACATTTCCATTCATCCTATTTTAATTTAATCAGCTGGAGAAGTTTTCTCCTAATTACAGTGTGAAAATTCTTATAATTTTTCATTTATGCTGTGCATTGGGTGCAGATTACAAGACTAATTGTGGATCTATTTTAACTGCTTGTTTTGGGAAGGTAACCCAGAATAAAGGAATAAAGGAATGTGATGATGGTGTTAAACAATAGCAGATTTACTTCTGTGGACTCTAAACACTTTCAGGCTGTGTGTCATTTGTCAGATGCTGGTGGAATGTTGCTGAGGCAACGCTAGTTTATAAGAGCCCTTAGGGGGTACAAACATATTATCCAGATCTATTATCCATATACAAACATATCACATTCACTAGTTTTTCTGGTTAAATAATTAGTACAGAGGAGAAAGTAAATAAATGTGGCTTATAGCCTGATGGAGGAGATTGTCTTAACCCAGCTTGGCTCTGAGACATTACCATCTCCCAGGGCAACAGAAATGTGGATTTTGGATGGTGAAAAAATTGTTATCTGAACATGCTTTACAATTCAAAACAATTCTTAGTATTACCACTGCTGCATAAAAGCCAATACTTTAAATAAGAAGTCTGTCCTTTCCTAGGAACAAGGCTTCTGTGAATGTCACGCTAAAGACTAACCATGCCAAACTGTTATCAAGTTCTAACAATGATACCAGCATAAAAAAATAATGAATATGCAGTACTGTGTTTTGACAAATGTGCATATAAGGACATATTGATGTTTGTTTTGAAACCATTCTGCTTCTATTAATTCTGATAAGTCTGTTTAAAAAACATTATATAGACAATATATATTATATATTGATCTTTTTTATGTCATTCTTTTAAAGGGTGGGAGGCTTGAATTTTATGGATAAGATGGACAAGATGGAAGTGGAAAATAAAGACCATGTTTGAGACAAAAAAACTAACATTTCAAAGGTTACATATTTCTGCTACAAGATTTACATGATGGTTATTATTGTATATTATGCATTATTATGAAATAAGATGGATGTTGGACGATCAAACAATCAGTTTAGGCAATATTGTAAATTACTGAAAGCTTTGTCTCTCTGAGTTGCTGTTAAATGGCACTGGGCTTGTGTGTGGCTCTTTCGAGACCTCTTTAAAAACAATAGCTACACCCCTGCGCACAATTTTGTTTTACCAAACTGTCAAAGCTGTTCATTTGCCAAATGGTGATTTGTTCTGTTGTTGGATCTTTTTCCTGATTTCCCTCATTTAATTTAATCTTGTTAATTTCCCATGTTCTTTAAATTACGTTGCACTCATCAGGGGCTAGTCAATAATCTCTTCCAGAACAAAGTTCAGCTCTCAGAAATAAAACACTTTTAGCAAAGTTTCCCTTTTGCTTATTACTTGTTGAATAGGATTTTGTTGCAGATGGTCAATAGATCAAATGAAATATACTCTGATAAAACTTCTATTTTAGTTTCACTGTTTTCATCGATAGCACCTTTTTGGCTTCAAGATTAATTCTCTTTTGAGCTAAATCCCAAGGTAAGCAAAGATTCAGTTTTGTGTTGTCTTGACTGCACTTCGGCTAATCAGACCCCAGTGCCTGAAATAAACTCTCTCAAGCAGATGCAACTGCTGAAAGCCCAATTAGGTTCACATCAAAGCAATGCTTTCAATACTTCCCGTTGGCATTTCAAGTTGCGGCAGTGCTTTCATCTTGTCTGTGTCCCAACTGGTCTTAGCTCATAGAATCAGGAAGTTACTGGGAACGCCTGGCACGCCAATGTTCCAGGGGAGGTGCGACTGTCCTGAGCATCCCAGAGGCCTAGAAAGAGTCTTCAATACATCTGCTGGATTTTAACTTCTCTGCTGAAATCAAAGCTTGAGAGGTGTCCCATCCAGTTCTATGAAAGAGACACAAATAAACATTTATATTCAAACATTTTTATACTATTTAGAAGTATTTATTTATTCTTAGACTACACCAGTAGACTAAAGCAAAAAGTATTTGTGTGTATTAAATATCATATAAAAATATCATAAAAAGTTTTCTGGCAAAGAAGGCCATGCCACATGCATATGGGTTTAAGTTTCGGTTTCACTTGCAAAAATAAAATATTCTAGATTGTCATCTTGACATCGTTATTTTTATTTTAAAGAAAATGCTTTACTTACATGTTTTAAAAAAGGCTATATAATGCGTAGTGTGTATGTATATAATACATTGTCCAACTTCTCTTTCCAGCAAATCTGTTGTAACACGTGTCCCCATATGAAAGCAGACACTTCCTTTGGTCACACTAGCAGTGGCAGCCATGAGAAACTGCTGATGTGGAGTGTTTTGGAAAGTGGTCCGGCGTCACACGTTTCCATCTATTAGTCTGACAGGGAAAGGGGAAGTGATGCGGCCCACCATTCTCTCTCCGCGTCTGAGAAAGATTGCGGGGTCGGAGGTGTTAGGGAGCCTTTGCTGTGCTACAGTAGAGGAAAGCGCTGGCTCCAGGGGGCTTCCCTCCTCCCCATGGGGCTGCGATAGGCTGGGTGGCAGGACGGTGGGTCTGAGGATGAGGCTTCGGCTGTGGGGGAGGAAAACGGCTGCGCTGGGCTCCCTTCTGCCCTCTCGCTGACAGGATCTGGTCAGTGTCCTACTGCCGAGGGTCACGGCCCAGCTTACGAACACAAACTTATCTCCAGTGCATCTGTTGGGCCCCCTGTGCAGTCAGCCTGTCTCCATAGTAGGCTGTGTGCTCTTTCCTGGAAAGAGAGCTGGGGGGATACTTTGGTATGGGTGAGAACTTTGAGAAGGGTGACAGGGAAAGAGAGAAAAAGGAGGTTTAAGGGGAGGAACGGGGGATAGAATAGGAAATCAAAGATCTAGACCTTGCCAAGTCACTGAGCTACATGGAAAACACGAGCTGCCTCCAGGGTAACAGGTCCACTCCTATATTTCGACAAACAGAAATAACTTTGGCGACTGGATACTGCCATTCCTCATGTGCCATTCACTTTTTTTACTTTCTGTCAGACAGAATTCCCAGAAGCCTGGAACCTGGGTAGTCTTTGAGAATTGCTAATTTGCTTTTCTGTTACAAGTGAGAAAGAAACTTAATAATTCTATTTTGCTCAAGATATTTATCATTCTTCCCTTCACAGATGGAGATGACCTTTGAGTGACCAATGGTAAAGCTCAACCCCGGCCCTTCTAGTGACTTATTTCATCATTTGAGCATAGAATGATTAAATTCTCATGACCTAATACATTGTAGAATGCCTTGGAACTGAAGTGTTTTTTTCTTTCTCTTTTTTCCCCCAGTCTACTCCCACCCTTTCCTCAGCAGAGCAAGGAAACGCTGGCTGTGTCTGCCCAGGAGAAATGACAACTTCATTGGAAGTTCTTGGAGTTGGGAAACAAATGATTGTAAGCAGTGCTGATGGAGTGCAGTGAAGCTGGCTAACTCTGAGAAGTTCTACCTGCCAACATCTTGTCTGCCCAACCTTAACCCAGACGAAAGAGAATTAGGAGATGATGTATGGCTGAAAGTGTGCTATCTGATGGGAGGAGCTTTGCAAGAGGTGTGATTCAGGTCGCTTCTTTTAAAAGAAGCAGTTTAGGTTCAAACGGTTGGTTTTGTGAAGTGCATTAAACACATATGAGTTGCATTGACCATAAATGCAGGCACCACATGCTGTTTTGCACTCGTGAGAAGATACTTCAGAAGTTTATTATCAGATAGTGGAAAGAAGGAGGGTTTATCTTTCCTAAGCTTACAGAATGTATACATCACAGTTCTTTATTTGTTGATTATAGATATTAACATTTTTCACACACTTTGGGTGAGAAAAAGCACAACATTGTCATTGTTTAAAGACCCTGTTTGGTTTTTCTTCCTATGTTGTTGAAGCTAACAAAGCATTAACAAAGCTGACAAACAATATTTACTCATTTAGATATACAATGTTTTTTAATATTTTTTAATATTTTTTTATGAAATCTAAAAAATAAATGTGTTGGTTGTGTTAGTGGTTTTATACTTTTTCATTTAATTGGTCAGAATCTTCTGAATTTAGATCTGTCCTCCAGGTAAAATGCAGACAATCTCTATTATTTCTATTCATTAATTCCCTAAAATGTTTTTTTTTTCTACTATTTGGTTAATGTTATTAGGATTATTGTCTGCACATAACATTTGTCTAATTCAACATAAAAATATTATTTTTACATGTTGTTATATTTAATATGATATATGCCACTGATTAGTCATTTTGAGGGTGATTATCTTGGATTTCAGTCTATGGGGCTCAGGAATGCCACTAATAGGGTAGAAAAGGTCATTCGTTTTTATGTTTTACAATGTGAAATACAAGTTGGATAAGGCAGAGGATCAAGCTGTGTCAGAAAAGACCACTAACCACAGACTGCCCTGCATTTCAAAAAGCTCCACTGACAGGACACTGTAGACAGAAACCTGTAGCCCATCATTCATTACTCATCCACTGTATCCAAATCACCTGATTACTGCACAGCAGAAAAAACAACAATGTTTTGGTAGGTCTCCCTAGAACAAATATGTCTAAACTTTAACCAGTAAGGTTACAGTATGCCTTCTACTTTTAGACAACAAAAATCCTTTATGATGCACAGTATGACCACACATCAGGTGATTGTGACAGTATGTGACAGTACACATGTGATGCTGGAAATATGACTATAGTTCGCTTACACCTATCTGCTAATGTTATGATGATTCCATGCTAACATTTTTTGCTATTAATATTTTCAGAGACTTTGATGAACATACTTCCAAAACAACAATGAAATGCATGTTTAGTATAACTAACATTTACATCTTTGCATTTGCATTTGATAGATTTTATTAGTTCTGCTGTCACTAGAGTCATGCTTTACTAGTAAAGCTATGAAAACACTCACAACACAAAAGTGAGCGTAATAGATTTCATATTGTTCTACCTGCATATCAGTGTTTCATGAATTATTGAAGCCATTAAACATGACTTGATCTAATGTGTGCAAGCTTTAATAAAAATGTCAAACCCCTTCACAGTTTATGAGTCATCACAGTGATCTGGATCTCCACTCACACCTTGAGTCTGCAGGCTAAGACTCCTTACAGAAACCTGCTAGCATTCCAAAAGCAAAGCACAGGGCTTTTTTCAGCTCGCATTCCCAGTTCATTATTTGTAACAAACTCTGCTCCTAAGAATTGTGAGCTGGGGGAACGGGGGAGAGGCTGAGATGAAATACAAGGAGTTCTGTCCTGACTGCCTCTTTCAAGGCTGGTTGGGGCGTGTGCTGCACGGCTTCCACCTCTGTTAGTTCCAGCAGGTACCAGGCACGGTGAGAGGCTTCAGCCCGGCAGTGCTGACCCACAGCGCCCTCAGCCAGTAGTGATGGATTCACTCTCTCCTCCTCCAGCTACCTCCTCTGGGCCAGAACCATGAGCTGTTATGGACTGGGCCCAAACATTCCTATTCATCAGCATTTGCAATAAATGCATACATGTGCACAAACACAGAGAGATTAACACGGTGACCTGATGTAAGTTTATTCTCCAAACTACACAGGCTCTCTGTAGTAAACTGGGCGTAGAGAGTGTGGGATGTTTCATTAACAGGCTCTGGGGGTTTACTTATTTAACTATCCTGATAACAGTTCAAACTACTGCAAAAGGCATAAACTACTGCACAATTTTCTCAAGAAATGCTAGGGTGATGTGGGTTGTTACAAGGGCGTTTCTATGAGGTTGCTAGGGTGTGCTGAGTAGGATATGTGGTTCTGTGTGGCTTTGACTCATTGTTAGATCGTTCTGAATGGGCTACAGCATTACTTCACACTTGCAAGGGTGTTTTTTGCTGTTGCTGGATGGTTTATTATTAACCCTGCCGTGAGTCCACTCCCAAATCTCTATGATAATAAAGCTCAAGTTCCTACTTAGATGTAACTATGGAATTGTTGCCAATTTTATAATTGTATAAGTTTGGTTTCAACAAGCCAAAATACATGATGTATCAATCAATACATGAATATCAATGTATTAAAGTATCAAATATGTTGTAGCCTGATACAATAATTTTTTTAATTCATTTTTTCTCATTAATCTAAACTTAGTGCTCCATAACGATAAAGTAAAAACAGAATTTAAAAAAAACTGGAATATCACATCACACTTTAGCTCAGATGCCGCCCATTTCTCTTGATTGTTGCTGAGATGTTTCAACACCTTGAGTTGAGTCCACCTGTGGTAAATTAAATTAAATAGACATGATCTGGAAAGGCAACACATCTCTATAAAAGACCTCACAACTGACTATGTACAGTATATCAGAGTACAAATCAAGCCATGAGGTCAAAGGAACTTTCTGCAGAGCTCAGTGACAGGATTGTTGTGAGGCACAGATCTGGGAAAGGCTATAGAAAGGCTATAAAAATTGCTGCACTATAGGTTTGGCATGACCAGGACTCTTTATGACTTCATGACAGAGTGGCTAGATGAAAGCCTTTCCTTATCCAGAAGCCCACATGGAGTTTACAAAAAAAGCACCTGAAGGACTCAAAGACTATGAGGAACAACATTCTCTGGTCTGATGAAACCAAGATTAAACTGATTGACCTCAATTCTGTTCTGTCTGGAGGAAACCAGGCATTGCTCATCACCTGCCCAATACCAACCCAAAAGTGAAGCATGGTGGTGGCAGCATCATGCTGTGAAGGTGTTTTTTAGGAGCAGGGACTGGGAGACTGGTCAGGATTGGGGGAAACTGAATAAAGCAAAGTCCAGAGATCTCCTCAATGAAAACGTGTTCCACAATGCTCAGGACTGGGCCAAAGGTTCATCTTCCAACATGACAATGACCCTAAGCACACAGCCAAGAGAACACAGGAGAAGCTTAGAGATATTTCTGTGAATGTCCTAGAGTGACCCAGACAGCCCTGACTTGTACCCTACTGAACATCTCTGTAGAGGATTTGCAATGAATGGCAGAAAATCACAGGTGTGCAAAGCTTGTTGCATCATACCCAAAAAGACTCAATGCTATATTTGCTGTCAAAGGTGCTTTAACTAAGTACTGAGTGAAGGGTCTGTATATTTATGTAAATGTGATATTTCAGTTTTTTCTTAATTACAATTTAATTAATTTACAGGCATTTCTAAATTTCTGTTTTCACTTTGTCATTATTTGGTCTTGAGTGTAGATTAATGAGAAAAAATGAATTTAAAGGCTGCAACATTACAAAATTAAAAAAGTGAAGTGGGTCTGAATACTTTGTGAATGCACTGTAATTATAGCCAAAAGGTAACAGAGGTCAGTTAGGGTCAAACAAAGACCTTTATACAGACATGCAAATAAATTACTGATCATGTACAGATTTTGGTGGGAAAAGGTCTTAAATGTCAATTAAGGTTATCAGCACTTTAAGAATTCAACTGCCTATCCAGTTATAATAAAAAAAAAAAGGTAAACAAATTTTGCTCGCTGTCCTGAAGAAGGGAACACACACACACACATTATGGCAAGGCCTTCTGACTGGCTAGCTATAGGTTTTTCCTCTGCATATGCTGACTCATAATATGCTCTTTCCTCTAGAGTTGGACTGCTGTACTTGCCCCCTCACAAATGTAGACTTGTGCTCACTGTATAGGCTGCTGTTACAGTAAACCTAGAGTCTATACACTGACCTTCCCTCTCAACCTGCTGCTGCTGTTTCACCTCCCAATCCCCCATAAATCCTTAGCAATGTTTCCTTTCAGCCACACAAATGTGGCCCCGTTTGTGGCCTTTCATTGTTTCATCCAGTTGACCCATCCTGCCAGGCTTCTTGTTACCTGAAATCAAAATATTCTCCACACAGTTATTCTACAAAAGCTGGGCTGTGTTTTCTTCCCATCAGAAAGGGCTTCTATTGAACGTGATGTGTTTTTATTCTACAGTGTCATTGCGTGTTTACATATTTTCAATGAATGGATGGTGGATGTCGTTTTCTTAAATACTAAGTGAAAGTGGATGCCAAAATGTCTCTTCTAATGGCGATGCCTTGGATAAACAACTTAAGCCAACATGACAACTGCACTTGTGGAGCAAGTGGAATTAAATAAGATTTTATCTTTGTCAAAGTAACAGAGCATGTAAAAGCTCTGAGCAGATCATATCATTACAAGATCTTTTTAGCACAGTCAGACAATAGGTGCCAACAAATATCTCCCTCCACAGCTAAAGCCCTCGGTTGCTCATTCTCTTCAAATGAATGTTTTCATTTTGAGCTGAACAGAGAAGTATGTTATCTCAGGCCTGCTTTTCTCCACACAAGAGAAGAGAAAACAAATGATTCAAAGCTTTTTCAGAAACGCAATCCCATTATGACTAAATTGTTTTAATGTTTCTGGTTATGCAGAAGAGTGATGGTGTGATTATTACAGTCAGTCCTCATCTGACAGGCATAGAAAGTGCTTAGAGGTCAGAGGTCACAGCTTCACACGTACCACATGATCATTAAACGAATATCTTTCATCGTGTGGGAACTTAGTCCTGTTTCAATTTGCTTTGATAAATTATACATATTTTTATGGTAATTATATAATTATTATTAAATTCTGATGGTTTAATGATCACACATTTACCTAAAACATTTGATTAATACATATTTGAAAGAAAACGTGAACTTTAGAGAAATTTGGCAGTTATCTTTTTTAAAATGATAATCTCATTTCTGAGGAATTTTGACTCAAGCCAGAAACACTTTGGACATGTGAGGGTGGTGGTGGTGGGGTCAGCTAAATAACTGCTGTGAGTTCTCATTGTTTTTTTTAGTATATGGCAATACTTACATTGCTTCTAACATGATGCTATGGTTCTGCTGCTCAACTTCCATTTGGTTTGGTTCCAAAATGTATTTTTAAATGTACTTTTTTCACAGTTAATAATCTATTTATTTAGCACTTT
>JAZGTK010016021.1:0-12922 GCA_036877625.1 Ambastaia sidthimunki
GCAAACTGGAGTAGGTGGGCAAACTGAGAGGTTCCATCATAACATGCTGTCACCAGACATCGTGATGGAGGTTCAAGGCCAGACTGGTGATTTTGTTGGTGTGTCCATAAAGAGTCCTGAATGGTTCAGTCACCAATACCAAATTCTCTGATGGGGTTTCACAACCAGGAGTTTCAGGAGCAGGTTCAAACCTTTGGTGCTCTAGAGGTCATGGACGTAGATTGTGGCGTACTGCAGGTCAGTCTAAGTGCTCATGGCACACACGCATGCACAAACATCCCTAGCAACACCATGGCAACCCCAGAATGCATTAACAAATCAGAACACTTTAGGATTTACATAGAAACACCCAGCACCCTACAACTCTTTAGCATCCAACATGGTGGCAAGTTTTGCACAGGCAAGCACCACTCAAATGTTGTTTTACAGAAAATGCAAAAAATCAAGTTAAAACTGTATTACAAAAGCTCTGAATATTAATTCATGGAAGACAAGCACTAGTTTCACAGCTTTAGAAAATCTGAAGGTATTCCAATATATTAAAATGTAAAATATAAAACATTTTTAAGCAGGATATCCTCAGGGAGGTGAGTCAAGGAAACACTTACCAGAATGAATGTAAACAACTAATCACATCTTTCCCCAGCCACTGTCTTCCATCAGCAGCTCTCAAACAAAAGCAATTACCTTCACACCCCTGTGGCCCAGAGATGGATACAGCGATAAATGTGTCATTTGTCAGCAGAGCGATGAAATTAAGTTTTCATTTTTTGATTACCCAACAAACTCTACAAAGGGACAGCAAGCATTCTGACCACGCTCTCTCAATTACAGAGGGTGTTAAAGATGAACCGAGCATTATTGCTGATGAATCGTTCTTGGTGTAGCTCCAAGTTCAGTGTTTACTGGGTCATGAGTGTGTGAAATGACTTACCAAAAGACACTGGTGGCAGAGGAGGGCCCCACGACATAGACGGTTGTGCGATGGTAGGTGATTAAGATTTAAGGTGGTCTTTTGTGCAAAACAAATATTGAGGATTTTATTTTGGAACAGAATTTCTGGGGAAGAGAGTGGGAAATTAGATCAGAAGCCAGCCACGAACCTACATCTGCCATATGAGCATCAGGGCTCCACAAAAATGGCTAAACCGGGTCACTAATTTGTGGACTGTGACTACATTTACATTATTACATTTAGGCATTTGGTAGATGCTTTTATCCAAAGCGACTTACAGTGCATTTAAGGTATACATTTCAGCACGTGTTCCTCTGGAAATCGAACCCACAACTCTTGGGCTGCCTATACAATGCTCCACCAATTGAGCTACAGGAACAAAATGAACTGTGATGCAGATTTGGGCACAAGGATGAGACTGCAAATCATTGCTCATAAATTACTATAAAGATTTTGTATTCTCATTTACACACGGTCAAGTTCAAATATCATTTATTTCTATACCATTTAGTAAACATAGATGCCAACTTTATCATCATCTGTGCCAAAGGCATTCAACGCATGCCAACTATAGGAGAAATAAAATAAAAATGTTAAAAAAGCACAGTGATCTTTATTTTAACTTATAAGACTTTTAACACTTTTGACTTAATTCCTTGCCAGAAAGTCCTGATGTCATACTGGTTCTAAATTCACAGGGTGTTCCACATACAGATTATGTTGTCCCTGACCCCAGAGCTAGACAGCTGGTGCCCACTGGGGAGAAACTGAGACAGTACATAAAACCTCCCAGAATGGGCAACGTCTAGCAGAATTCCAGAGACGCCAGATCCCAACATTTAATCTGAAATGTGCCAGACACAGGTAGGGGGCAGAGTGGGCTCCCATCATAACCATACATCAAAAATACTTCACTTAAAGTGACATCAATCTTTGATCTTCTGGGATAAAAGAGGTTTTTGTACTATGAAAACATAATGTAACTTCTAATGCATCTGACATGGCAGCAAACCTCTAATCTTTATTAAATGCCCTGCAGCAGATAAATAAATAAATAACAAAAAACAGACTGTTAAATGCCAAGGGTCAGAAAGAGGGTTATGAAATCTGAAATGTGTGTGTTTTTGGTGCAACAAATGCATTTCAGTCATGACAACTCTGGGGATACATGTTAGCATGTTAATGGTCATGACGTCAATGTGTTTGGTCTTGGCAGAACTAGATCTGCTTACGTTGCTGCTGTTGGAGAGCAAATATAAGGACTTGTGTTCCTCTGGCTCAGCTGGTAGAGCATTGCGTTAGCGGCGCGAAGGTTATGGGTTTGAGTCCTAGGGAACACACATACTGATCAAATGTATAACCTCAAAGCACTACAAGCTTCTTTAGATAAAGCATCTGCCAAGTGCATAAACGTAAATGTAAGACTTCCTACTGCTAATACACACATGTAACAGTGAGCATATAAGAGATACTGTTGCAATGTTAGGCACAATATCCCATAAATAGATTCAGATAGGTGGAGCTGGGGGTGGAAGAGGGTGATTGACTATTTCAATGTAGAGCTAGAAGCATGCATGTCAATGACTACGAATTAACTGAAATCAGCTAATCAGTTTGAGTCACGTTGATGTGCAAGCTGACTGGCTGGCAGATCATAAGACTAGAAACCTGCACCTCTAGAGTTTCATGACTGGGTCATTAACTAGGCTTTCATTAACTAGGTAATTAAGATTATAAGGCGGCCCCAGGGGATTAAAGAAGTGACCAAAATAATGTTTGTAAAGAGACAGGTCTCACCTCTCTGTCTGGAGGTGCTGAGCAGAAGTTCTTTCTCACCAAAGCTTTAATTCTGTCCATTGGAGGAGCTTCTCAGAAGATTCCACTTCTGCTTGCCTAACTTCATTACAGCCCACATAATGTTATCATCACTGCATGCATCCAAACACACAGTAAATGGAAACTTATGTCCAAATTCAGCATGTTTTTGTTAAACTGTATATACATCCATCCCCAAAACAGCTAGACACAATCTGTGAAGATTTCACCTTGGGCTAGTGGACAGTCTTTTGTCCACTGCTGGATCAAGCCCAGCTCCTCTCCTAAGAAGGTGAGCTTTAGGTTCATAAAGTCTTCAGACAGCCATTAGAACATGGACACCTTATTGTACAGCAATCAGTACTGAGACACACAATGGTGATAAGCAATTTATTAAAAATAGGGGGTGAAGTCTATTGTGCTGATCCATTATCTGCTCATCCATACAGTGGCTCCTCTTTGGGTCAAAGACACCAGGCCAGGGCATGAATCTCATCATCATACCCTCACAGCCGATGGATCACCTCTCCTTTCTTACTGATGTCTATCACTACAATCATTCTATCCTTTTATCTTCAGAAGGAAAAATAAAACAAGGTTGTTTTTGTGGTTGTCAAGGTGTTGCTATGCAGCTGCTATGGTGCAAAGAAATTTGGAATGTTTTGAACACAGTTGTGCACATATTATAGTGCTTTGGGTGGTTGCTAGGAGGTTGCTTACTGGCACAAAGCGAATAAGCCCAGACTTTATAGACAAATGCTATGTGTCAAAGTTTAATACTTAAAGTTCATTCAAATCTCTAACCTTAGTAAGAATAATAGTAATAGCAACAGATAATGATAATAGCTTTCCCAAGCAATACTAATGGGCCTTGATCTCTCTAGGATTACAAAAAACACCAGACAGATTTCATTGTCAAGACTTTATTGAAGAGGCTGATAATATCCTGGATTCAATGATAATATAATGAGCTCATACCCCATTGCAATGTAATTCTTCTCGTGTGGAGAGCAGGATAAGCAGAAGATAGTTTGAGGTTCAGGAAAGGTTTGGGTGTCGTTACTGCTATACTGGTAACACACAACAATTCCTTTCTCATCTTCAGTGACCACTAGCTGTTTCTGCACTGGAGACCAATGAACTGTAGGGATGGTGTTCTGATCAAACAGAAACACGTACAATGTTTTAGTCCATTCTTTTTACGCAAATACATCACCACTATAGCTAATACAGATAAAGTTAATAGGAAAACACCGGCTGTCGGATATCGACTGCGAGCGTCGTAAAAATTCGCGAGAAGACAGCGTGTTACTATGGAGACAATCAAACATAAGACCAACATATTAAATCAGTATAGATAGGAATATATATGTGTGTGTTTGCACATAAATATGTTATTAATATATTTTAAACGACTCTTTTATTTACAAAAAATAAAATTATTTACAAAAAATTAAAAATAATGATTATAAAGCTGTCAACTATCCCTATTTGCCGTAAAGCGCAGTGTCGTAACATATTTAACATGGCAGCCTCCGGAGTGACATGGGCTGGTAAGTCAATCCAAGTATACTAGCGGTGTATTTACCGTAATAGATGTTAATTCGTTTGATGTTGTCTTAAAATGTAATTATATGAGCATTATTTGCAGGTTTAATCGCAATCGGACGTCTTTGCGGACAAATTAACTCTAGGTAAGAAAATGACGTACAGAGGTAAGGGCACTGCTCGCATTTAGCAGCGGTCTAGCATAAATTGGTTGTGCCTCAAAACCGAGGGAGTTATCTACATAAACCACATTTTTGTGCATTATATTCACTCTTAGGACATTTGAAACTTGTTCATATATACACGAAATACTGTCTAGGAAGGCAGCTCGCTAGCTTTTGCAGCAGTCATGGTGTGTTATTTATTATGTGCGTTTTTTATTGAAGTGCATTTGTATGTGTAGTATATTTAAAGGCGCAGAGTTCCTGCAAACTAAACCTTTTCCAATAAATGATTTCCTTCTGCATCTTCTGTCATTGCACTGTATAACCTGCCGTGTTTGTTCCAGGTTACTTGGTGCTTCGTCGACACTATCTCAAGTGTCATGTCTTCACACAAGCACACCGTTAAACGGCAAACAATGGGAGAGGAAAAATCGCGTTGTATATCCACCACAACAAAAAGATGAGCCACGTAGACCAGCTGTTAGTGTGCCATTTATTTTACATTTACACTGTAAACGAAGTTTCTGATCTTAATGAAAATAAAGGATGCTGGGTTTGATTTTGATATTTTGTTTCTAATAGGAGATTTATCACAGCAGACGTCAACTTAAATACAGCAAAGATAAAATGTGGTACTTGGCTAAGCTGGTAAGTGATCTCTGCATGTATGGACTTACTGAAATCCAGTAGCACTATGGCATATCCATAACATATAGATTCATCTAGTTTGCAGTTCACTACACCATGTATTCTTTTTGTATTATTGTAATGATTGGGGGTGTGTCTATTAACATGCAGTTTAATGAAAATCTGTTTAATAGATCAAGGGAATGACCATTGACCAGGCGCTTGCTCAGCTGGAATTTAATGACAAAAAAGGAGCTAAAATAATCAAAGAGGTAAAGATGCAAAAAGTGGTATGATTTAAAAGCAGCCTTTGAACTGGAGAATGCTCAAATGGCATTGGCTTGAATTTATTTCAGTCAAATTGATCAGATGATTTTTATATTGCATTACAGGTTCTTCTGGAAGCCCAAGAAATGGCAGTAAAGAATCACAATGTGGAATACAAGTCAAACCTATATATTGGTAAGTGTTTAGCTACTGCATATTACCCTGTCAGTGGAAAAATTAACGGTCAAAGCCATCAGTACATGTGAAACAGTTTTACTGTAGCAAACAGTTCTGAATTAAATGTATTGCCAGACTTATGCCTAAGTTTGAGGCTACTGATAGGAAACACCTGCTTTTAAAACCTAACATTGTTGGCTAGATTTAGTCATACTTTACCATTCTTTACATGCTAAGTTCTGGACAGGAACTTATTACAACCTGTTATAAACCTAAAAGTAATACTCACTAGTGCCACATACTAATCAACTGAATTAATGTATAGTTCATTCTTCATATATGCTTGATATCAGGAAACCAGTTGTGGTTTCAATAAGTCTGTTGGACTTTATTTTGATGAATCTTTCTGTTATATTGAATGTCATTTTGTGAATATGGCCTTTTGTCTTCTATGTAAAGCTTTTCTTGGTTAAGTGAAATTTGCTTTGGTCTGATCCCAACAGCTGAATCGTACTCAGGCAAGGGAAAGTACCTAAAGCGCATTCGCTATCATGGACGGGGCATGTTTGGTATTATGGACAAAGTGCATTGTCACTACTTTGTAAAGCTCGTTGAGGGAGTTCCGCCCAAAGTGGAACAGAAGACGGGCTTCGACCAGGCCAAAGAGTATGTGGAACAGCTAAAGAACAGGACGATTATTTACTCTCTGTAAACTCACTGTTTAAACTTGTTTTTTAACTTGTTTTTGTGTAAATAATAATAACGCAATAAAGAAATTATGCCAAGCACGGCTCTTAATTTTTTCACAGACTAACCACTAAAAAAAAAGTCTTCTACTCTAAATGAATGTCAATGTCATACAGAAATATAATATTCAGAACTAATAAATGACATTTCTTTCAGACATTCATTGACATTTTGTTCATGAGCAGGTCTTCTCTGTGTTACTGTCTGATGGTGCATTTATAATTATATTACTGTCCTTTTAGTAAGAACCTCATCAGACTTGTTCGCTTCCTATTTTTGGGACTCTGTCTTGTCTTTTCTATAGTTGTGGTTCTCAGCCCCTAAAGATTATGTGGGTGACACTCATAGTAGAATATATTCTACCTGGTGGGCCTGTTTTTCACCAGCAGTCCCATTTCCCCGTTTTAAACAAAGTCTGATGTGACTTTAATAGTATGAGCTATACTGATAAATATTATGCAGTATAAAATAAACACATTTCTGGTATGATGTTATTGAAGGTGTGCTTAATAGTCCTAGTGGGACTTTAAGAGAACATAAGCCAAAAAAGGTGGGCTACTGAAATACTGTCCTATAGGAAACATTTCTATAAGCGAGTTTCAAAATGTACTACAAGCTTGACCTTCAAAATTTCATTAAACACTATTTGTTTAACTAGCTGGATTTATATAAACAGGACATTTAAAACATTAGCACAATTGATATTGAAGTTAACTAGACTTTAAGTTAAAAGACTTTTTCTGTTTCTTTTACATAGCTATAGGAAATTCCAGAATTACATTGTTTTTATATATCAGAATTGTTAATTTGAACATTAAAATGTTTCATATGCACAGGGAAGAGCATAATGAATATTTTATTTGGAGAAAGAGGATTTATTTCAGCCAAAATGTTAGACGCCAAATCACCCTAAACCCTTCCAGCTCTGGTTGTTCTATCGCAGGCACACAGGGTCCTCTGGTCTATTTTGCAGTTTCATTAGTTCCCCTCATTAAATTAGGATGGTGAAATTGAAGCAGCTCTATTTAATGGCTTATAATTTGAGGGAATGGTGTTGCCCTGAGTGTTTTGCTTCATCTATCAGCCCAGACCTGGTAAACAGCGTCCCGACTGGCTTAGCATCTGATCGTAAAAAGGCGATTCGCACTTTTTTCAAAACCATCAAGGTCTTTATTTTTGACATCCAACCAAATTAACTTCTGCAGTTGATGTCTCTATCTCAACTGTTCAAAAGAGTGGCTTTATAAATAGTACATTTTGCAAATGTTACATCTTTATACAATTGGACATAAATTTAACTCAAAGATGTTCTCAATCAGTGGCTCCACAGGACATCTGACTATTCTCATATTACATACAGTATTGAATAAAAATTACTGTTTATATTATTTGTCTCCTGGCGTTAATTTTTAGTGGCATTTTAACCTTCCTGAATGTATATATATTTTAAACTATTTATTTAAATTTTATTTAAAAAAATATATATTTAAATTAATAAATACATTTTTTTATTTTATGATTTATTAACCAGGCCTAAAGTAAAAAAAAAATGTTGGAAAATATGTTACAAATACAAATTTGTAAAATTTATTATAGTGTCATGTTTACTTGTATGCTTTGAATTATTGTCACTTCTGTTGGCACCCTATTTATTTCTGATTCCAATGCAGCCCTCTATTTGCTACAATGTTGTTCAGTTTCCACCACTGGAACATTTGATCTTGATGCTCCAGGTATATCCTGCCCTTTCCCACTGATCTTCTTGACCTTAATCCATTAAACCTCAGCCATCACTACAGAAACCCAAACCTGGATCAGCACAGAGATTTTGACAGTTTGATGCTCTCTGCGCTGTCTCTAATTTACCCATTGTTTCATGTAGCTTTTATAAAACAGCACCACACTGGATCTCCTGGCCCCAATTTCAGCGTACAAGTGCCCTCAATTTCAGGTTAGCGCTCTGATCTCCCCCTTTACTCCAACTGACCAGCACACTACAGTACATGAGTGTCTGTTATCTCCACATTTCTCTGAGTATAGCTTAAAACTCAACATTCTGCAACCTGTATTTAACCTGAGTGAGCAGCCTCGTGTTCTGTTTCAAATAATAATTAAATAGTTATCGGCCGACCAAGATATATTTAATTTAGTTATGCATCACTTAATTGGTTTGAATAAGCTGTAGCACAATGTTAAACATGCAATAGTCCTACTACGCATGCAGAAGTCCAGCATTAGTCCAGCATTAAAGATGTGAACAAAATGTTTTTGGCTTTTAGTCCATGTATCTGAGTCATAAAGTGTCCTTTAAAGATCCTTTTAAAAGATGTAAGTCATTACATAAATACAGAGGTATTTATGACTCATCATGCACACCCAGGTATATCTACAAATTTTCCAATAAATCCCTAAAAACCCTTCCCCCAATAGGAAAACTTACAAGCTGCTGTCTGCCTAATACTCCAGATAGTACCATTATGTATCTTGTATTCTCATACATAACACATAGATATTCGCACTATGACCATCATATGTTTATGTAATTACTTAAAATACATCCTCAGAAAGGTTCCTACTGTGAGACATGTCCTTCACATATCAGCCTCTAGGTGTCACTGTTGGTACTTGCAAAATGTTTTCTCATCCACTTCATCTACGCAAACAAGAACTGCTTTTCCATACTGTTATCACACAAATACAAATACACAAATTAAAACACTTCCTTGTTTTAATTAATGTCTCTGTGCAAACTAAAATAGAGCTTAAAACTATTATACAGTATGTGAAATAACACTTTATATCAGTATCATCAGTACTCACTTAAAGAGTTGCTCTTTCATATACACCACACGGTTGCTTTATTAACTTATATTTTTATCTTGTTACTCATTTGCATGAATTAAATGTGTCATTTTTCATTTCACCTTTTAAAAAGCATTAAAGATTGTACTATATTCTAATATATACATTGAAAGCTGGAACTCATTTCCTCTTGACAATATGCCCCATTTGCAATAATATATGTGGGTATTATTTCTACTTACTGCACACTGCATAGTATCAAATAAGCCACCAAGTAAAACTTTCAATACTTGCTGCAAAAGTTCTTTTACATTAACATGTTGCCTCTTTCCAGTTAATGAAATATTGATTTGGAAATGTATCGTAAGCAATGAAACTTTTTTGTTTAAGTGCTTTAGCTGGAAGCCATTCTAAGCCTCTATTACATTCAGTTGGGTTCCACTCAAAACTGATCTTCTGGCTGCAAATATTTTGGGGCTGTTGTACAGTAATTAGCAGAACCTCCAGCTATTTTGAGAACACAAGAAAGATATTAAAACTCTTATTGATAATGTGCTAGGTTTGACGTCCCAGCTGAAGTGACTCATTTTTGATTTTTCTGTTTGAAGTTAAAAGTTACAGGGGTTTTAAATACTAGGTAGCCTCTATGTGTGCCAATATTCACATATTGTAGATATCAAAAAAGTAGTTACTTTGTAAATTAACATTTTAATGAAAAAATGCTTTAATGAATCTGTACCTACAATGATAAATAAGAAATATCACTTTTTGTTTTTACATTTTAAGTGACTTAGAAATGCAGAATGTTACAATGTAAGCAATTCATGCTAAAACTTACAGCTGGTTACTCTAAGAAGACATATGACAGTGACATTGACATGATTTATGGCCTCATATTAATTGAGATGTTACTGTACCTGAAATTCAAATGTTGGTGAACTAAAGTCATGTTACTTATCAAAAGCTAATGGTATAAAAGTAAGAGGATTAGTAGTTAAGTGACAGCAGCAGTGTATATGAACACACAGAAGAATTCTGACATTTTCCCCTTGTCACCACATGAAGATTGTCAAACATGATTTTTTGTGAGGAAAATGACACTGGTGGAAATTTTGAACACTTTTGGAATAAATATTTGGAGAATCCTTTTTCTTGTCTTGTGAAGGATGATTACAAACCTAGTTTTTCACATGTGCTAAATACAATTACCATTTTCATGCTTTCTTTATTATTGGATACAATGATAACAATAATACAATAACAATAATCTATTCAAAAAATGTTATCGTTTGATTAGTAATTGATTATAATAATACAAATATTTTGTTCAATTGATGTGAAATCACAAATGAGTTTCAAAGTGACATTATATAACAAAAAAAAAACCCTTTAAAAACCATAAAAATGTCTGTAGGTGAAGAAACACCATGATGATGCTTTAATCCAAAGAAACTTGAAGTTCTCTCCTCCTCCTAAAGTATCATTTAAACTTAAAACCTTTTCAGTTAATTTAACTTTTAGTTAAAAGCCCAGTTCTGTAACCATAGCTTCCAGCAGCTCGTAAATTGACACAGGCTCATGAATTTAACTACAATGAGGGTAAACCGATGCCACTGTGAGTTATTTGAGGGTGTCAAAATAAAGGCCTCCTTGTTTTGTTTGAAAGAAGCTTGTGCTCTCATCTTGACTCTCATACGACGATTACCCATCATCACGTAAGCAAACTGATTCACTGCAGACTGTTCATGAATAATTGGAATGAGCCCTTTTACTTAATTAATTTCAGTGGTGACATTTCTCACTGTCCTGGGGTGATTGCTCAGCACTGAAGTGTTGCCTTACAATGACTAAAACCATAATCGCTTTGAAAATGTCACACAACTTTGGGTAGAGGCAAAGGGACCATAAGAATCTGATGCGTCATAATTGCTGTTAGCCCCAACAGGATACATTAATTTATTGCTTTTTAAGGGTTATGAATTTTACTTTGTTTATGATATGAGTGCAGGCAAGAAAATCTTCTAAACTCACATATGCGCTGTGCTTTTTGGGAGCTATAATTTTGCATCATTGAGTAGCTGATGCATAAGAATAACTCATTTTGATACTATTTTTTCAGGTTCTGATACAGATTTTGACACTATTTTTGAGTCAGATACTGATTGTGATACTAGTTTTAATTCAGGTTCTGATGCAGATTTAGATCTTATTTGATTAGATTTTTTTATCTTATTGGAATAATCTCATTGAACTAGAACCAGATACTAGTCCTGGAAGGCAACTGTCCAGAAATGTAGCTCCAAGCTGGCAGTTTCTAGTCAACCTAGACTAGATTAGCCATTTTCTTGATTAGCTGGTTCATGTGTTTAATTGGGTTGGAGCTGAATTCTGCAGGTCATTGACCCTCTAGAAGCAAGACTGAACACCCCATGATACAGATTTTAATGCTATTTCTGATTCTTGATTCAGACTTTAGAACTATTTTGATTTAAATGCTGATCATCTTTTGCTGCATTTATTTAATTGATGTACAATACATACCATGGAACATTATGCTTGATGTGCTGGTCCCTGTTTTATAACTTTAACTGTGAATTTACTGAATGTAAGAATGAGGTGAGGAGTTCAGAGACATGGATGCCCATAGAGCAGTAAGGAAGCAGTTGCAGACTGCTCAAGTGCCATGACAGTGTCAAGTCTTCACAGTGATGTCTCTTGGGTATCATTAAGACAGGTGATTACAGAGCTCAGAGCTAAAGAAAGACCTGAGTGAAACACTGAGATTGATCCCACCCTCTGCTCTTTCTGACACCAACATGACGTATGGGGCAGGGTGCAGAAACACACTGGAGACACCAGACATCTCTCATATACAAGAAGGACATTTATGATGTGCACGTTTTTAAAACATGAGCCTGAGTCATAAATGTTTACAAGCCAGATATAGAGATATCATCTCAGAGATACAGATTCTTGCTGCCTAGTGGAAGTGGACGTTGAGATATTGTGTTTTTGTGTGAAACAGATTTTTCTTAAAGGGACAGTACACCCAAAAAAATGAAAGTCCTGTCATAATTTACTCACTCTAATGTCGTTCCACACCTATCTTCTGTGGAACGCAAAATGTGAATTTTTGAAGAATAACTCTGGCCACTGTTTAGAAATACTGAAAGTGAATGAGCACAGCTCCAAAATGAAAATATATATTCTGAAGCCACGCAATAGCTTTATATGAGAATCAGATCAAAATTAGTTATTTGCATTTTAATGGCAGCCTCCATTGTGCCAAATCACCCCATGTAGTGTGACAGCATGCCCCAGTAGCGAGATCAAACAAGGTTAACGTGCGTTTAATGAATTGTGGCCAAAGGGTCCAATAGAACCAGGTTTTGCTTAGCAAGAACAAAAAGAGAGAGAACATTGTAATAATTTGAGCACTTCAAGAAAATTTTCACAGGGTCAAAGAACATTTTCCCTAGGACTAAATTGAATAAGCTGATCGTAAATGTATCTCTTTAACCTAGATGAAGTGAATCTGCACGTCAAGGATATAAGAAACCTACAAATATCTTTCAATGTATCATTCATCTCTATGGGTCTTTGGCCAGACATGTGTATCTCCTTTAGCCTGCCTGTGATAATTAATCTGTGACCCCCACACACTTGACCCCTGTGTTTGTGCTAATGGTCATTTGTCAAGTCCATCACAGACAACTCGACCCTCTGGGAGAAGTGCAATTTACTCTCGCACATATGCTAATCTCTGTGACTAGGACAACAGGATATTTGCCAACTGTCTTTGTCCTTCTTTGTCATCATC
>JAZGTK010016022.1:0-12922 GCA_036877625.1 Ambastaia sidthimunki
ATGGTTTTGAATAACGTTTTTATAGCCAAGCAATAATGTTAATAGTAACATTCCTAGAACTTTTTTTAACGCTACTAACGAAACATTCTTATAACCTAAAACGTAAAAAACTCGCATCCCATTAGCTTTAAATGCTTGACTGTATGACAGAGGCTTTAGCAAAAACATTTTTTATTCTTGGCAATAGCACCAGCATTAGCAAAACCAAAACATTATTATGGGCATGGAGTCAGCACGGTTGAAGCGCTGGGCCTCTGTCACACAGGCCTCAATCAGAACTCATCTGGGAGCTGCATGAGATACATTAACCTCGCCGTGTTGTTTTGTGCCGAGCTCCTAATGGAGGGTAATGAAGCGAGGCCATTAGACTCTGTGTATACCATCCGGAGTGCCGAAACAGATAAATAGATAATTAAATCATGTCCTTAATTGCGTAATGGTGCTGAGAGTGTGGTCAGCGCGACTGACGCCTGGGATTCGATCTGGGTGTAACAAAAATCGCTCGCAGGCCCTTGTGTCCTACAAAGGCTCCACAAGTCTTTGAGGGAAAAAGTAACTGATGAGTATGTGGGGCTTTCAGGAAAACCTTACCTCCGCTATCAGTGCTTGGATTATAGCCGACTGCCTACCTTCTTTATCTCGAATTGTCAAACTCTTTCATGGTTAGAAAGCAAATGTAATTGAAAATTTTCTTGTGGAATGGCTCTTTATACCTCTGAAATGAGATGCATCTGTCTTTGGACCAGTCTGAGTTTTGTAACTTGTCACTCTGAGGGGCTTTCATGGCTTTTCTCCTGGTCTTTCTCATTTATTCTTCAGATATGTTCGGGGTGGGTGGTTTCTCTCACTGCCCACAACAGATATGAATCAGGCATACAAGAATGTTATTTTTCATAATCAATCAGTGATATGCTTTTTCAGCTGAAATGACTTCAGCTAATCAGCATCATGAACTGAATGTGTTTATTCTGATAGTCGGTACAGAATAACCTGTGTTTATTTAAATAATATCACACGGGCAAAGCTGCTTTTATACTAAATTCAGAGGTAACCAAAACCAAACCAAAACAGAAATAAAACATATGACAAAAAGGCTTATGAGTCTGGAATAGTGAGTAAATTATGACAAAATGTTCATATTTGTGTAAACTGTCGCTTTAGTATTCAACAGTGTTCATTTGAGACACAATTTGGCAGGTTAATTTATCTAGTTTTGCTCTGTTTTTAAATAGCTTCCAAACTCTTGAGCGTCATAAAGCAACTCGTAGACTGACAGGCCGTCTGGAACGCCATGAGTGCGGACTAGTGGAAACAAACACTCGGTAAGTGTCCCACTTTATACCAGATATCTGTACTTGTCCAATCAGATACTGAAACTGTTGTATAATAGTAAATAAGTGAAGAGCTGACTGTGCTGTCGTCTACTTTTAACCCAACCAGTTAACCCATCTTCTGCTTTTTACCACATTAGAGTAGTGAATACACACACTGCAAACCAAGGACACACACCCGGAGTCCGCTAAGCAATCAGAGGTAAGGTGTTTTGATCAAGGGCACCTCAGTTGTTTCCAGCCCGTGTTGGGAATCAAACCAGTGACCTTCCTGTTACAAGTCCAACTCGCTACCAGTAGGCCACAACTACCCCACAAATAAGCCACTAAACTTAAATTTTGCATGTTGTTGTGTCACATACCGAAAGTGTAACATCCCCAGATGCCATAACATATGTGAAACATGCCTGGCACCAGGGCTGGCTGTCTTTCGTCTGGTCCCGTGTGTGTCCTGCGAGACCCTGACTCTGCTATTTCTACACATTGCTTGGCAAACGACAGCCCGTCTCCTAATTTGACAGGAGCACATAATGGGGTTTATAATTAGCCTCGAGGTCAAGGAAGTTGTGCTCTGCAGTTCCTGTGCTGTCAGGTTAATAGATATGCCTGCGGGTGATGAGAACGAGAGGAAGAAGAGAGAGAGAGAGCAAAGCCAGGCGACGGTGCGCGACCTGCGGTGTCAGGTGAACTTTGACAACCCGCGTGTCTGAGACCTGGCAAATAACTAGACTGATGAAGCCCCTCTGTGCTAATGTTGTAAAACTAATAAAAAAGCAAGTTAGTGTAAATGTAAAGTAATGTCTGCTTAAGTGCATTTAATTAATACGTTTATGAAATGAGATTAAGGTGTAGACTGTTAATGTTCTTGATGAGAACAATGAAGTAACCCTGGAACAGGGTAGAGGCCTGGAATGTTTTCGTGTGATTCCCTTGTAAACTTACATGTAAAATGTAGTGACAAGTTTTTCCTGTGTGAACATGTTTTTTTGTAATGCAAAATGCAAAAGATCATGAAAAACAATTAAACGTGATGTGTGTCAGTTTTTGATTTGGAAAATCTTTGTCTTAGCATAATATGAGGAAATAGATATTCATAAGTTGATTTTTACAGTAAGTTAAAAATGTTTTAACACTGTCTGTCAATAGCGCTACCAAAACATTAATCTGTTTAAATAACAGATAAATAACGGGGGTTGTGGCCTTAGTGAGTCAGGTTTGTAATCAGTAGGTTGCTGGTTCGAGTCCAGTGCCGGCAGGTAGCAACTGAAGTGCCCTTGAGCAAGACACCCAACCCCTGATTGCTCCTCGGGTGCTGCAGTAATAGCTGCCCATTGCTCCGTGTGTGTGTGTGTGTGTGTGTATGACTTGCGGTGTGTGTTCACTCCTCACCAGTGATATGGGTTACCATATCTGACAAAAACATGTCACTTTCACTAACATTGGTTTAGCCAGTGGCTGGTTTTCTGAACAATGGCAGGTGAGGGGAGTGTTCAGGAAACAAGCGTTATGTTTCAGTATCATTTAGTGGATTCTGTCCAGAATTAACATACTTTACCTTTATTTATAGTAACTGTAACTGTAAGTGGAATCTGCAACAGAAACATTATAGTTGCAATAAAAACGTTATTTTTTAATTAACTGTAAATATATATGCAGTTAATATATATATATATATATATATTGTCTAAGAAAAGCTTGTGAAATTTGTTTGAAGGGGAGTTTATTTGTCTGCAGGATTAATGGGAAGTGCCACGCGCCTTATTTTTCATTTTAGGGGTATTGAGATATCACGTCTGTTTGTTCATTGTGGTCTTAAATGCCATTGATCGATCAACTGCCATTTTCTCAACAGCGGCCAATACGTCCTCGCCAGGTTCACAGAGACTTGTTCTCTCCGTTCAGCTCAAAATGTGTTTTCAAAAGGAGCACAGCTCAGTAAAACAAAGTGATCCGTCCAAACACAGAGCAGATCACAAATACATGATTTAAAGCTGAAGCGCACCATACGACTGTATTTATATACTTCCTATCTTTCCATCTCTTTGAGTAGTAGTGTGATAATATTCAGAGTAATTCTGGGTGATGTTGTTTATCAATGAAAGATCTATGTTCTTAGGAAATGATGCATGCACAGTCTATAATGCACCACACTCCATTTTGGTATAATTTACAATCAACTTACTAAAGGAAATATGAAAGCACAGGGAAAAACAGAGCCATTATTTCAGATGTACGAACATTTCACAGCTGAGATCAAACAGTGGCCTTTAATGAAGAGTCAGGCAGTCACTCGAACACATTGTCAGCCCAAGTGCCTCTGTGGCAGTAGTACCTCGCTAATACAGCATCCGTCTAAATTGGGCCCCAAACGCCAAGAACAAAAAACTGGAGGGCTATAACAGTCTCAGACCAATGGGCGTTTTATTAATCTGTAAATGAGCGTTTTAAATACGCCACTTTTTCATTTATACTGTCTTGCCTATCTCTTTCGGATGAGACTTTATTGGCTATTAACCTTGTGACTGCTGCAATGTAGCGTGGAAGGATTAAACAGGCATTTTCTGACTATTTCAGGTCACTATTTACATGGTGTCATTTCTAATATTATTTCTAACCCATTGATATCAGGGTCTAATGATATAAAGATTATGAGAATAATAGGGCCGGGATGTGGAGACTGGATGGTGTTATATCATGTTCTTCAGCCCATGGGCCCTGACTCGGGTAAGGGCAGGTGATACCCCCCACAGGGAACACTGTCAGAATGTTATCTCAACGTTAACAAACACTCTTGCAGTAACGTTTGTAGGCATTAAATATGCAAAAATGTTATTCTTAAGTTGTAAGTGGAACATTTGAAAAATGTTACAGAATTAAAAAATGTAGTTCTTTTAACCAAGCAATCGCCTTAATACGACGTCTTAAAAAACTAAAATTTTGGACGTTTTTAAAATATTCTAAATAAAGTTTTTAACATTTCTGATACTAAATAGAAATGTTATGGAAACGTTTCTACAACCTAAACTTGTTAGCTGGGTAATAACAGCCTGCTCAGGGTCACTGTTGTTTGCTTGCTCTGAAATCTCACCTGGCTTCTAACTGAATTCTCTTGGTTTTAGCTCACTGCTCTCTGAACATAATTACAGTCTGTCTTGCCATATAGCCTTCGCTAGCACACACATGTCATTGATCTATTTCCTTCTCAACCTCTAAGATCTGTTGCGATGCAGACAGCTATAGCTTTTATATTATAAAAAGATGATACAGCGGGTGTTCAGAGATGGAAAAGATGAGAGATGAAGGAAACATATTTTGAGAGAAGTCATTAGAAGAATTCATGAGACCAAAAGCACACTTTCATTTCAAGTTCTTTGTGATCAGTATCCATCCAAGGTCTTGATTGCTTCATGGTATGCACTAGGTAGAATAAATTGGGCTTTCAGGGGGGGGGACTTTAACCCTATGGTGATGCATCC
This sequence comes from Ambastaia sidthimunki, assembly GCA_036877625.1. Classification (NCBI taxonomy): domain Eukaryota; kingdom Metazoa; phylum Chordata; class Actinopteri; order Cypriniformes; family Botiidae; genus Ambastaia; species Ambastaia sidthimunki. Next base: position 4,808 of record JAZGTK010016022.1, read on the forward strand.
CACCCATAGGTCCCAAAACAGACATGCAATGTCTAACTATATAATTAGTACAATTAAAACAATTATGTTGGACCTCTTTTGTGGCAGTACTGCACATATACAGTAAATGCAAGTGTGAGAAAAGTATATTGCAATGCAAACAAATGATGATGGACTTTTTTAGAACTAACTTCACTTAGCACACACATTTTTGCCTGTGTCATGTCTGCTACTGTCTAGAGAGAAGATAATACTGGAGTGTAATATATTTAAAAGCTTTTCTTGACTCCGTACCTTCACTAAATGGAGACAGAATGTGGTTACAGTATAAACAAAAATGAATTACAGGATACAGGATATGAAATGACAACCCACTGCACAGGTTTGTTCTGGTGAGAATCTAAACCCCTGATCGTACCTGAACCCAGTCTGGGGTGATGGGTCTATTATTTTTGATCCACAGGTAAGAACTGTTATCTGAGGGAGTAAATGCACCATTTGGGAACAAGAGAGATGTCTGATAAAAATGAATGAGAAGGGCAAAAGATTTCAGTTTAGATTTGTAAGGGAACATCATTCACAGGCCTGGTGATAAGAAAGAAAGACGGAACAGTCACATACAGTAAAGTATGTTTTTGTGAGGGTAAAATAAGTCTGTGAGTGAGTGAGTGAGAGAGAGAGAGAGAGAGAGAGAGAGAGTAAGAAAGAGTCTGTGTGCAAAAGATAAAAACAGCACAGCTCATTTTGGTACTTCAGGCACTCTGCAGAGTTCTGAGATGTGTTTACCGATCTCAGCGGTAATAGAAGGTTTTTGAATGGAAAGAGGTTGTGGAAGGGTCGTCGGCTAAAAGCCCTGATTTTGGATCCACTGGGAATGAGTGTGTGGAAGTTGGTGTGTGTGTAGCGGGGGGGTTGTATTGCAGTGTTTTTGTAGATTGCGGATGCCGTTCTCAATCGAACTCCCAGCTCTCAAATTGTGGGGTCGGGTTTTCTAACCCTCCGCGTTTTTGAAATGGCATTTCTTAGCCAAGGTCACCGTCCGCCTGACCTGCACCAGTGTTTACTTTACCCGCATGTCTCTATCCTCCTCTTTCTTCATCTCCGATAGGATGTGAGCATTATTGGCAGCTGTAAATGTCACGATGTGGACCCGTCCAGTGTAAATCAGAGAGTGCTGTCCAGCTGAGTGCATGTATATTAGCTGCTTCTAAAGTATAAAAGCGTGTGTATTTAGCTGGTACAGGTTTATCATTATACAGATTAGACAACACAACACTTGATATGCAATGATGGAAACCGACAAAAACTTTTATTAATGTTTAATGTTTTCCTTCATAGGAGATTGAATGCCATGTTCCTCATTGAAACACATTTGACACCTCCTTAAAAAAACTTAGTTTCAGTTAGATTTGTTTCTGGACAGTATTTTGAGGAATTGCAGCTTCATATAACACTTTTATTGTTTATATCTGTGTATATACTGCAGGACTTCATGAAAAATGTCAGCAGATTACATCAGGGCCAGATTCCATCCATAAGATTCCATCCATAAGATTCCATCCATAAGATTCCATCCATAAGATTCCATTCATAAGATTCTATTCATAAGATTCCATCCATAAAACAGATTAATTTTTTTTATTTTAGGAGATGCAGCTAACATTTTTAGACTCCCCAAAATTTTTATGAAGTAACAAAAATGAGTTGAAAGCTCTAGGACCATTCAAAACAATTTTGTAGACGTTGTATTAATGTTATTGGCTGGGTATATAACCTCATTCAAACATTTTTTTTAATGTAATGTTCCACTACTTAAGAATTTTGTTTTATATTTGATATATAATGTTAAATAAACACTGCTAAAGTTACTGCAAAAACGTTTTTAATAACTTTGGCGAACACTCTGAGAATGTTCCCTGTTTAATAATTAAAGAGACAGAGGGCCAGAGAGAGAGAGATGAGATGGTGTTTAGTTCTCTTCAGAGGTGCTGGTGGTAATTAGAGTGAGGTCATGCAGTCGCTTATTGCATTGCAACAGAAGCAAAAGCAGAAAGAGAAGAGCTTGTTTCATTTTGCCTTCTGCTGCCGCTTTTCTGGCAGAGTTTAAAACGACTCGTCTCCATGGAGCTCGTATCTAGACAAGCTCGTGCCCGGCGCGTACACGGACATCAAACAAATCAAACCGAGGAGAGAGAGAGAGCGAGTGACAGTTACAGAGAAAGTAAAAAAACATCAAAAGTTAAGACTGAATGATAGGGCTGAATGACATGTCTTTCTTCTCCCGACACCTATCACAGGATGTTGCATGATTTAGCTATGGGACATTCATAATGCAGGTCACTCTGACCCGGTTGCACAAAGCAAATTCTTATGTGTTTTGCAGGCTTTCCATTACTGCGTTTGGAGATAGGATGTGACGCAGGCAACATGCAGGCCAAGCCATCGTCTTCAGTGAGTGCGTCCGTGTTTGTCACTTAGAATACGTTAACCACAGAAAGTATTTTATAGGAAGTATACTTAAAAATCACCAAACCTGGTTACTATAGAAATGGCTGGGGTTTTATTCTGAATCTACATAGTTTTGTACCGTTCAAAAATATTGTTTACTTGTTCTTCAAAATACCTCCTAAATATTGTTTAGGTCAAACCCAACTAACAAGCAAAGTTATAAAAAGTTCTTGCAATAACATTTGTAGAACTTTTTTTATGTTATATATCATATATATCAATAAAAGGTTTTCTTAAGTTGTTAGTGGTACATTTTATAAACATTACAGAATTAAAATTGTGAAAATGTTTGAATAATGTACAAAGCAATAACATTAATACAATGTTTAAAAAAAAATGGATGTTTTGAACATTTAGAATATTCAGAATAACTTTAATAACATTTTTGAATGTTTTAATGTTTTGGTACTAATAGAAACATTAGGGAAACATTCTTGCAACTTTTTTTGCTGGGAAGTTACCAATTGGATTCCAACTTTAAGGCCACATATTTTTGTATTAAATCTGTATTCTGTGTACCCCCATGCACCTCTGATTCACTTTTCAGAAAGTTATAATTAAAATCAGGCAAAATAAATTGATAAACTCAGTGACTAGTATCTCAGTGATCTGTGAAAACGGCAACAAATTGGAAGTGTGAAGTTAATTAAAATCGGTGATGTGAGGGTTTAGGTTAGGGACAGAACAAAGCACTTTGGCCTGTGGCAATGTTTACAGTCCCTGTTTGAAATTAACAACAGTGTTGAAATTGTCTGAAGTCGTCCATTGCATGCAGCAGCAAACAGAAGTGGATCCTGTCATGTCTGAACAGGTAACTGAAGTGAATCCCCTTCTTAATGCTTGTAACCATACTGACAGATAAGGGTAGTGAATATTCCACATTTGTGTTGCAACTTGACTTCTTAAGGATTAAATTATTTTTATGAATTATTCAGCTCTTAGGTCCCTTTGGTTTCATGCACATTAGATATGTTGCCAAAAACTCTTCAGTGTTGTCCAGATTTTTGTCTTTCTCCGGTGCTCAAGCACCTAACAGGCATTTTGTGTTGTTTTCCCATCACACAATACTGTTTCCTGCCATTTGTGAAAACCTGAGAGAGGCTGACAGCCATAACTTTATTATTTGTTGGCAAAGTATTTAATGTGCCAAACACGGCTGACCTCCTGAAGTTACATTTACAAACTGATATAAATGAACAAGGCTTGTTAAAGCCCATATAAAAGCAACAACTACCGGCCAACGTGCTGTACAAACATCAGAGTTAAAACAAACGCAAGTAAAAACACTGAAGATAGCATAAAACAAAGCAAGTTAAACGTAAAAAAAACACTGCCTGCTTATGGCTTTAGGCAGCAATAAACACATGGGTTTAAAAAACTATTTAAAGCCATCATATGTAGGTTCAGATTTGTTTTGAAATGGCAACTTGTTCCAAAGCTGAATCATTGAATCTTTTTTTTGTATCTTACCCTGTGCAGTTCAATAGTCAGGATCTAGAATCATCTAGATTTTGTTCTTTCTAGAAACAAAAATATTTATGTATGGTAAAGTTCAGGGCTTGTCAGCATCTCTTATTAAGCTGCCCAAGCCATGCCACTATATCCGTAGACCTTACGTGCTAATTAAATGTCTTAATAACTGCTAATTTGATGCTAATTGGTAGCAAGTAAGCTGTGCTTAAATCTGAACTTAAACTAAAATTGCTTTATTAATTGCTGATGTGATTCGAGTTGTCACAACTGTCAAGCTCAATAACACCAGGATGCCTTAACGCAGCGAGCTCTCATTTAAGGTCTAGTTCATTAACCATTTCCTTAAATGTGTCATCGCCACACTGTGTCACTGGTGTCGTGTCAGGATGTTTGTTTATAGCTGTGTGCTGCCAGGCCAGAATAACTCTCAAGATTAGTTTTAAAGACGAAATCCTTCCATTTTATTCCTGCTGCCGCTGATAAGGAGACATGTGATGCAATGCTTTCTGCTTCTTTTAAAATCCCAGCCAGGATCAGATTTTTTTTATGTGCTGTGTGTAATACTAAAATGATGTAAGGACAGTTTATAATTGATATAATGATGCAAAAAAGGCAAGTACCAGTCACAGTGTACAGAGCTCAGAAATAAATGTGCAAATACAAAGTCATTTCATTGCAAGTGAACAGAATAAGGTGCTGTGGCTTAGTGGTTAGATGGATTCAAACACATTGAACAATGGTGAGCATGGGCCCTCTCCAAAATAGTGCATTTCTACTGTCCAAAATAGTGTATTTGTACTGTAAAATTTATGGGGTGGCTGGGAATCCCAGTTGTCATAGTATGATTCTTGAATGTTCTCTAAATGTTTTTCATGCTCTTATTTGCTGATATTTGAAGGCAGGATTGGCCATTTTTCCTCCTTTTTGTTATGCTGGATGTTATGCTGGACTTTTCTTATCTTGATAACAATCCATGTGTGGTGTAAATGCATTTTTATGAATGTATATCTTGTGTGGAAGGTGCAGGACCATAAAATGTTTGTCCAATCATTGCATTCAGTCTGGCGTAGAGGAGGCGTGGCTTTGGAGATCACTCTGAAGAAAGGGTGGGATCTTATGCTTTCAAAGCTAGCTTGCTATTGCCTTCCCTCCTAAACTGACTTCTCCACCTTTAACTTTCTACCAAGCGTCTCAAACACAACTATAAATATCTTTCAAACATTTGATGCCACTAACCTCGCAAAACAAGCCGCCGTGTTATAAACCCAGTCCTAAATACAGGTTTGTGTTCAGACTGATATAAAACTGTGTGTGTCCTTCAGGAAATTGGGTGAAGTCAGCCAATCAGATTAGAGTTTGCTGGGTCAAGAAAGTGTTTTCCAGTCTTGTAAGCAATATGCATTACTGTGGACGGTCAGGGTGGTGTAGAGTTTCGGATGATTTTGAATCCGTCTCAACGTTTCTTAATCTTGTTCACCATCTCTGGTCTCTGGCAAAAGTCCAAAAAAAAACAAAAATACAATCATACAGAAAGTAATTTTCTATCCCGTTCCCACTTGGCAAATGAAATCAGAGACGGTGAACTGAATGAGACCGGAATGCTGAGCACAATTGTGATTGAAAGAACATTATCAGGTTATTGACAACAGAGACGTACTAGTAAAAGATCAATGGGTGTCTTTAAAGGATGCTTACTAATGTAACAGTGAAGATGAGCCGACGTCGCTGAGGAAGAAAAGATGGTGACGGGGACACACTTGAAGGCTGAGAGCTGTGATTCAGTGACAAAACCCTGGTGACTTTCTGAAATATGTGTCTGGGATGTTATTGTTTAATGTCTTTCTTTCAGATGGTGAAATGTAATGGAAAAATGACTCCTGTGCCTCTTTTCTCTTCAACTCAGTTGAATCAGCCTCATTGCGTTATGATGTCTGTGCTTGAGGGCTGTTAGCATGAAGGGCATATAGACACAACGGTGTTATCATGAGGTTTCAGTTGATTTTATCAGCTGTGAGCAATCAGATTCCTCTATGCTTGAACTAAATGAAGAGCCTCGCTCTGTTTCAGCTGCATCAAACAACTTCAGACATCATTTGTTCTCATGTGTTTTGTCATTGACATCAAACCCGGCTGCATTTAGATGTGGCTAATGCGAATGAGATTTGAGTGCTACAACAGAACAGCAGATTTCAGTGTTTAATGACTCAAATTTCTGAATGATCTCAACTCAAAGTTATTGTTCATCTTTAAAAGCTGTGGAATATGGAATCATGGACAATATTTATGATTATTTTATGATGCTTATGGTGATTTTATTTCATCGTATGGAAAAGAACAATGTGGCTGGATGATCTCAGGTTGGGGTTAATACTTGTGAGTCATTAGATAAGGAGGGACGGAAAGATCAGTCTAATCACGGGCCATTAGGAAACTTAAATCTGCAATTCATATCTTTCTATGTAAAAATGAGCAAATATAACAGATCATTGTTCAAAACAGTCTCCTTAATATACACTAATACGCAGCGGTAAGTTTATTATATGGGTGTATAATTCAAGCAGTTGTGTCCCATTTCCCATGAAATGTCAGTTTAGCTTTATTTGATTTTAACATATGTAAAAAAAAGTATGTAAAGTCTCCTGCGCTTTCATGGTTTAAACACAGATGGCGACAGAGAGGCAAAAGTTCTGGCCAAATAAAACTGCATTAAAACTGTGAATTTACAGTATTACTTAATATTAGATCTGTAGCAAAACAATTTGTGAATATATTGTGCAGGTTTTAAAGTAGTGTGGACATTGTTCAAAACATCCTGATGGAACAGCATAAGGAATTTTATGCTGGAATATATTTTTTTGGAATTTTTTGGGAATTCTAGGAAGATAAGACAGGATCGGCTGTCACCTAAATTTACATCATTTTAGCTGCAAACAATCCAAATTCTCTGTACTGTGAACTGAATTAAAAATGGCTCATATCTGATGTTATTATTAAGCTAATAATGTCAATATATTTAATGACATTGTCAAAAACATCTCTGTAAGCAACTAATGATGATACCAGCTTTGAATAAATGGTGACATTTGTTTTTTGGATTGATGTGAACCTATTATTATTCATTTACAGGCAAGAAAACATGCCATGTCCTAAAACGGCAACAAGGATGATATGATATTGCCAAAGGCACTCGTAAGCACATGCCTCCTTAATTTATAAAAGACAAGATTCTGCTGTGACAATCAGTCTGAAGGTGTTTTTTTTTCTTCCTGCCAGAACTCACGACTATCTTGACACCATGAGTCTGGGCTGTCACTCGAACGCAATTAGCGCTGAAGTGCATGTGCGGCAAACGGAAACCCTGTTTTTCAGGAACGTATAATTAAAAATCTGGGAAATAAATGGAGATTTCTGTGTCTCAGTGATCTGTAAAAATGGCAACAAATACGAGTGTGAAGTTAATTAAAATCAATGGTGTGAGATTTATTGGGGGGTAGAGGAGAAAAAACAAGCCCTTGATAGTTTGTGTTTTAATAGAAGACCAAGTTGAGAGATAGGTGTGATCCTGCGGGCCAAAGGTGTAAAAGTTCCCAGCCTTTCACTTATGCAGAGAAGAGACTTTATCCAAAGCAACTTACAGTGCATTCAAGGTATGTATTTCTAATCAGTATTAGATTAGAATAAACCATTTTTGTTTATTACGTTTACATTTAGGCATTTRGCAGACGCTTTTATCCAAAGCGACTTACAAATGAAAGAACAATAGAAACAGTAAATCAACGAACAGAAGGCAACAGTCTGGAAGCATCGTGCCAGTCTCCCTAGCCTAGCATAGAGTAATTTACAAGTGCAATTGCCCCCCCCTTTATATATATATCTATATGGAAAGAAGGAAAGAAAGAAAGAAGTGTTAGTGGTAGGATAGGTGCTATTAACTGGGCAGGTGTTGTCGGAAAAGATGTGTTTTTAGTCTTTTTTTGAAGATGGATAGTGATAGTGATTATTAACTGTCATTATGCTGAGTACAAGTACAGAGCTAATGAAATGCAAAGTTTTATATATTATATAGTTTTATATAAATGCAAAGTTTTTATATATATAGATGATATACTGTTTATATGTGTGTGTGTGTGTGTGTGTGTGTGTATATATATATAT
>JAZGTK010016023.1:0-12921 GCA_036877625.1 Ambastaia sidthimunki
CAAACCAGGTTTTACAATCACAGAGGTCCAAAAGAAGCAGGCCATGTTGAATGCATCCAAAAGTCATCCAACAGGGAAGCCCAAAGGTGACTTTCAGCGAATTATCACATTGTTGTATTTCTTATATTCACTAAAGTAATTCAAGTTATGAAGTCAACATTTTAAAATAATTACAGCATGTTGCATGTTCTGCCATGTATGGTCACTATTCATTTCTTCAGCAGCACTTCATTGATCATGTTTGTGTTGTGTTGGGAAAGCTTTAGCTTTACAGCACTTGTTGGCACTCAGAGCTCCTTCACTTCTTCATCCAAAAACTTCCAAGTGTCTACCTTTTTCTGAACCTTCAGGACCTCTGGCCTCCAGAGCCACCTTAACTTCACCTCTCCTCCCTGATGCCCCAAAGCGTAGGCAGGGGCGGGGGGTTAGGGTGCCACCTGGGGTCCTGCGCAGGGCAATATCCTGGGTGTCCTCTCAAAATAGAGAGCTGATCGAGTAGTTATTCCAGAGGGTAATTCCTTAGTATGTTAGTGTGATCTAACCGCTTCAAAGGCGCTTTTAACTCTCCTAGTCTACATAATTGACTGGTGATCCATTGTCGTTCTTTACAAATAGACATTTACACTAAAACCCTTAAATATTATCTGTAATGTTGCCAAACTCAAAACTGACCCCTATGCAGTTCTAATCTAATTACTCAAACTAAAATCATGCTAGTTATTGTCACACTGTTCTCTAATTAAGTAATGCGGGATTGGGAAAGAGTCAATGTTAGGTGCCATTTCCTATAGTTCTGATGCCTTGTTTATATTCCCCGCAGCTGTGACCAGGCCCTACTATGACTTCCTGCTGCGTCAGAAGCATCCTACACTCCCCACCTCCCTCCCCCAGCAGCAGGTCATTATGTTGGCTGAACCCAAACGCAAGACCTCCAATTTCTGGCACAACATTGGACGCTTGACACCGTTCAAAAAATGAGGGACCTGACTCAAAGTTGTGCCTGAACTTGTGTTTTTATCCCAGTGTAACATTTTTTTATTTTTATTGTCCAATGCGAAAGCACTTTATGGGTTGTTACAATCACAGCATTACTCCCAGGCATCGTCGAACATTGCAGGAGGGCATTCCTGCAACGTTAACATTGAAAAGACAGCTACCGCTGCGCAACCGCTCCAGCTGCATCGCAACTTTACAGCACTAACGCAACTACTGCTGCAAGTCATACGGACATGCTTGGACTGCTTCATCAAAAGATCTCTGCTTGAAGAAAGGACTTCTTTATATGTTGGTTAATTTATTTTATTTTTTTTCAATGTATGCCAGCTATCCACAGTGCCCAACTACTAGCTTTTGTATGTAATTTGATACTTTTTGTGTGACCCATGATGATGTTTCCAGTTCAAAAGGGTTCCACAGAAGACTTAAGTAGTTTGTGTTGAGATTTATTACTGTATTAACTTCCTCAAGGCTGTCAAAAGAAATCTGTTAATATCACGTCAGTCTGTGTATGCAACTATCAACTGAACTTTCTCCTCATAAAGCCTCTAAATTATTCTTGGACAAAATCCCATTGGTCCTCACCGTTTCAAATGAGTGGTTTATGTATGTACTCATTTGATTCTGCTGCCTAATAACTCCTCAGTAACCAACTTCTCTTTGAAGTGCCATTCAAAACGTAACCCAGACATTGTGATGGGGGTTGCATGAATTTGCTGTGAATATCAACATGGACGTTTTGAACCCAGATAAAATTCTCAAGATTCTGTCATTCTGATAGATATTTGTACTATTAAAGAGTATGTTTGACGGTTGTGTCAAATATGTATAATTACCTTTGACCACAGAATATAAAGTATGTTAATAAAAGCATTTCTAAGTGTTATGATACTGATATAACCCTTTTTTATTGTTGTCTTTGCTTTTTTGATTTGCACAAATTGAAACTTTACTAACTGAAAATACTGCCAGCCAATGGTTAAAATTCACAACAGTGTATTGATTCTCTGTTTCTAGGGTCAAAACTGGCATCCATTAGCAGCTAGGACTGAGATATTTGTGAACGAAAACATACACTCACAGATAAAAGCTTACAAAACAGAAGCTTACAACAGACACCACCAAACTTGTTCATCATATTTATTTACGCACCATAGCACATTATAGCAAAATCAATTAGTTTAAGCAATAAAAAAATTCAGTTGGCACATAAATCAGAGAAATTGGCAATCTCAGACTGCTTTTAGTTAATATAAGGCTACTATGACACACCTTGAGTGGCAGAGGCATTCACACAATAAGACATGGCAGTGTAAAAGACTTGCTATTGCTTTGCACAACATTACTGTATGATCCTGTGATCACATCTGGAGTGTTACTGTTGTCAAAGGCGCATCTAGAATGTTTGCTGCTCTAAACTCAATTGAGCAGCTCCAGGTAGGTAATTGGCACTTTGCCTTTCTGATTGCCCCTTTGGCCCATCAGCCAATCAGAGTCCATGCCTGGCACCGTGGTCACAGTGATCACCTGACAAGGAAAGACATGCACAAACATGCACGTTAAAGACCTGATCGACCGTTCTCATAGTCAACATTCATCAGGTGAATGCATGTATCTCTTCATAACAATCTCAAAACCTGGATTACTGCTTACCTCATCAGCGAGTAGAGAGAGTTCACTGCTGTTGTCGGCATCGTAGTCGTAGAGAACACGGGCCTTGCGTGTGCCGGAGGTGCTGCGCAGTTCATTAAGTGCGGGTGAGGCTTGGCTGGGGGGTGGAGCCGGGAGCGAGGCGGCTGCCGGTACGGTTGGAACTGAGACACTGGCTGAGGATCTCCCATCCACCTGATTGTTATTAGAGCTAAATGTGGAGGGAAAGCTGGAGGAAAAGAAGAAATAGTTACTATTGGTCCTCTACACTGATGGTTAATTATAACAATAATCAAATTTATGTCAATAAGGAAAAACCATCACAAATTGTGACTGTTTGGAAGAACAGATGTTTCTATATATCTGTATACATTTGTATCTGTATATGTATCTGTATGTATGTGTTTCTGTATGCATTTAGCATAAAACATCAAGGCAATAGGACATAAAGGTATATGTCCAACCTTCCCAGCTGTTTCTGCAGATTGACCATGTACTGGTAACACTGTGCATAATAAACAGCTTGAGCGTCCACAAAATCAGTCAGACAGCGCAAGTGATGAGCCTGATTTGGCAGGAGGAAGCACAGGACACATCAGGGCACATACATATTTGTATTATATAAATACACACACTGTATATATTGGATAGGGTTGCATACGTGAGTGCTGCTGATGCCCTCCAATAAGAGTCTGGTGATCTCAGCCTGCCGGTCAAACTCACTCTGTGCTATCCTTAGTTCTGTCTCTGCCTGACGGAAACACAAAATAACCGTAACTGAAATGCATAAACATCACCATAATTTTAAGGACGCATTGCCTGAGCCGCTTTCTGTGCAAAAGTAAATGCGACACAAGCGCAGATTAGATTGAAAACAACAGAGCTCCCCCTAGTGTACAAGTTTAAACTGTTTTTAATAGTGCAGTTCCTTGTTCCTCAATTTATAAAGTCATAGGCAGGCATGCCGCAAGATTCCAGAAGAGCTCTCCTTGTTTCCCTGACAAAGGTGTGTCGGGAGTCTGAGGGAATGTGAATGAATCTCACACTTACCTGCTGCACCTCCTCAGTCCACAGCTGGCCAGCATTCAGAAACAATGACAAACTCATCAGGTGGAGGAAAACAACTACACCCAAACCAAACTAAGCGCAACTCACAGACAGTCAACTTTCATAACTGTCTCCTTTAGTTATGCAAGACAAGGCTAATGATGTAACCATTCATGCACAAACACATTCACTGGGAGTCGCATACAAGAAGGAAGCTGTTAACTTTCTACAAGAAATTACAGAACTGAATCACTCACTGTCATAACGGGTGTGCATACAGTAACACATGAACCAAACACATTTTACACGTGCAGTCATGCACATTGCAGATTTTAACTTAATGATTACTTGCACGAATGTTAAGTAATAAACACTATATTCTAAACTATTCTTTTTGTATTTTTAAACATTTTATTTAAATGCATGATGTAAACTGTGTATTCATTTTTGGGGATGGTTATCAGAAGTATGCTATAGAACTATTTAAAGCATTATATAATAAGGCCTGTAGCCTTTGCTCTCTACTGTACGTGTGTGTAGGGTCACACATTTTTAATATTTATTCGTAATAGATAAGAGCTACAACCTACAACAATACAAAAAAACAGGTTATTTTGATTTTATTCTTCAGTTATCTTCAGAAAACAAGGCACTGATGTTTCTGCCCAGGTTCCAAAGATAAAACAGGTTTTTGCTCCACAAGAACCAATTAAGTAGGAACACACTGCCTGTACCTGTACTGTAATCATACTGCATAGTGATTCATAGACTCAGATATTGAGTCATATGCTGGCAGCAAGAAAAACAGACACGGGACACAAGACTGCATTCTGTTGCCCTTATAAAGTTGATACTGAGGTTTTGTGATGGTATAAATGATCACCAAAAACAAGTTGTGTCTATGCATTCATGTGAATGTGGAATAAATGATCTACCCACAGTAAGACCTTTGGCGTCTCTCTAAAGATGGGGCATTTTGAGAAGGGCAAAAGAGGGCAGATGTTTTATTAGGCACAGCAGACAAACCTTTAGCCACCTGACATGCAAGAAGCTGAGCATGTAAGAAAAGTGAGGCACATACTCCTCTCCCAGTGGAGGGGTTGAGTTCAGCTCCTTCAGACGGACGCAGGCAAGCAAACAGACAGAAATATAATGAGAGAACAGTGGGAAAACAAGACAGGTTAGAGATCCACAGACAGTAAGCGCTCGGGTCTAGGAAAACGACAATCTCTTGTACAGACCAGTGTCAATGCCATTCAACACGAACACCAGCTCTGGTAATTACACAGTGCTAAGAGCAGGCAGCCACCATGAGGAAAAAACAATCTTTTACTATTAGTTTCTCTTCCCTAAAGTCCTAAATAGAGTGTAAAAACTGAATATATGGTTAAGCTGGAAATTCCACTAAAGAATAAAACTGCTGACCATTTAATTCTGTGTGTGTGTGTGTGTAATACTAACTGCAGAGCGAGCGTCAGCCGCTCTAGCCTTCTTCAGTCTGTTTTTGGCTGCATCCAGATCCAGACGCTTATTCTGAAGCAGTTTTCTCTCTTTCTGTAAAGAACACATTGGCTTAAAATGAAAAACAGTTTTACCAGGTTCACAACAGGTCCATATGATCCTTCTAATGTAGATGAATCTGGATTATTCTAAATGAGGGGGCGTATACTTGCAGTTACTAATTAGCATATGACACACAAAAATACCTATATAAGGGCAACACATTTCCTGTACATCCATTTGATTCAGTGTTTCTAAGCCCATCAACAGTCTGTTTGTTTTGCATATGCATGAGTTTGTACTAAAATGTATCCTAAATCATGATTCCATACTACACATTTGGTATACAAAGTAAGTTTTACACACAAGCATGCAAGTACACACAAGTGGTGAATGAGACGCACTTTGCTATGATGTATTACTTGACTAGCTCATGCGTACCTGTATGGTTTTAAAATCACCCTCGATGAAGTTCCTAAAGGGAGTGAGAAAATTGATAGCAGAGCTCTGGATTAATTCTTTCTCTGCGCTGCCCAACAGCTTCTCAGTTTCCCCACATTTAATGAGAGCGCTTCCTGTAGAACAAGCACACAGCAGAACGAGACATCTTTGACACTGCATTCATCTCTGATACTAAACTGATTAGGAACTGTTGTCCACACCCAACCAAAGCAGAGGTCAAAAGTATACAGTTATGTGTTCTTAGCCTTCTTGAGTTCAATACCAAACAAAACACAAGCTCATAGTATGTTGAGAACATGTAATAAACATACCGTACGCAGTTCCAGGTCCGAACTCGTGCCCTGAGTCGATCATGCACTCCCCCAGCAACTCGTGGTTGTTGGCACGCGTTGGGACTTTTTTGTCCAGAATCTCATAAAGGAACTCCTCCATCCTGACATCTGCCCACATCAGACAAACTCAATTAAGGCCAGTGAGAGTCAGATGAGAGCACATGAATCCTCTTAAGCAAGGCCCATCATCCACTGCTGAAGATCTTACAGTCAAATTAGTGCGTTTTTGTCAAAGGTTAATATGAATCTTTTCTGTGTTGTTATGCAGTGTGAAGTTCTTAGCAAACAGAGCTGATATCCTTTATATTTACCTACAAGACACCAACTAGGCCAAAGGAACTAAACTCTGTGGTACTAAAAACCAAAGCAAATACCACAAACAATAAAGAATGTATTTCTGAGTTTACAGAAAACACACTTACAAGCTCACATTGATCTCATTTGCTGACAACAGATGTAAAAATACTCATTATGGCTGGATCCTTATCTTGGTTGGTTGCCATTGCAAGCAACAGATGGAGAACTTAACACTGTTGTCCTGTAATTAGCTCCAGTTTAGTGCAATAACAGCTTGACTTACACAGCTGTAACCCTGACTTGCATAGCCCACTTCCTCTGAATTAACAATACAATAAGCATGTATTTTTACAGTGACTTGCAATAATTGTTAAACTACGGTCTGTTTTAATTCAGTTATTCTCATGTATTCACTTACTAGGGTTCGGCTGAAGCACAACTTCAGTCTGTTTCATGATCTTCTCTGTCCAGTGTTTAGTAGATTCTGCCCGAGTCAAAAGTGTCTCCAGGTGGGCATCCAGTTCAGTCCTTTCTGCTTGCCCGAGCTTCTCCTCTGTGAACTTACACCACACAGACAAAACAATTAAATGCCCAATTTAACACATAGTTGCAACATTTGGTTTCAAACTCAACAGTTTACCAGTTCATTCATACATTTAACAGTTAACACATGACAGTTCCCTAGTTATTTACAATTTTCTAGTATTTTCAGTGTCCAATTTTCTGGTATTCTCTCACACTTCTGTTGAGCTGTCTATCTACACCGCATTTATTGCATGCCCAGGTTTTTTATTTGACGACTTTATTACAATGGATTACTACAGTTTTCACATATAATTACCACATTATATTTTGACGTGTTGCTCTAAACAGGCAGTAATAGTCATATTTAGCACACATTAGTCATTATAGTGCTTATTACATGCGATAAACAACCAGATCACGTCCATAAATAGAAATGAACGGGGTTTTATGTTACGCACGTTAACAAATGGTTAAAAACAAACACAAGATCAGAGTCTCTAGTTATTATGAAGTTATTACCTGTACAGCACGACTAAGGAAGGTACCAGCATCCGCTGCCAGTCGTCTAACGTTGAACTCCATGTCTGTATGTTTATGAAAATACTGACGTTTTTGAACCGAACCTGTTAGCAAACACAGATTAGCCTGCTACAGACCTTCTCCGCTCGACAGTTAGTAATGCAGCCCGCTTTGTCGTAAACAGCTTAAAGTCCATGTAAAAACCGCGACTGGGAGGTTAACGAGTGAAAAATAAACGCGTAGAGCTGTGGTTGTAGCTGTTCTGTGTGTGTGGTTATAGCTTCTGTCAGAAATGTACTGTAGCTGCTAACATGGAGCAGCAGCTGTTGAGAGAGAGTGAGCGTAAAGAGGAAGCGCCGTGTCTCAAATCAAAGTGACCTGCGCACTTTATAGGAGTCAAACTAAATTTTTGCCAAAATATTTCTGCAGTATGATTAAAAAGTAATAACAATATTATTATTATTTTTTCAAATAAATAATAAAAACAGCACGTATATAAAAGTACAGAAAATAAAGATAACAGTTAATTATTTTATATAAAAGTTACATAAAATCTTGTAAACTGCAACATACTAATGAAAACATTCACGAATAGAAATTCGATAATAAATAATATGGCAGTATACAATGTGTCTCATATTTTAGAAGATTGAAAAATGAACTTGTCTTTTTGAACAATACTTATATTTATATTAAAGCTCGTCCTTCTGTGTTAAAACGTTTGAGTTTTTTTAACGGTAGTGTAGAGTATCTATTTCTAAATATTTCCAAATAAGGACCAATTGTTCCATGTTTTCCGACCTAACGAAAGTTTTCCTAATGCCCACTAGATGGCATCATTAGCTAGAGTGGGTATTATAATAATGGAATCTGGTAGTATCCTACCTGCTTAATAGTATTTAACACAGCTGAGACAAGAAAAGACCATACGCTTTCAGTTAAATATCTGTTTAATGCCACAATGCATGTCATTTTCAGCATGTCCTGCTGTGATTTAATGAACAAAGGTATCATGTTTTAACTTTACATTCTTTAAAGGTAAAACTTTCATTAATTGTCAAATCAAATCACAACGGCCATAGAAGATGATCTGTAGGCAAAATCAGGGGAACATGTTTAATTTTATGCTCCTATTTATCCAAGTTTGAGCTTATTAAAAAGTTTAGGTATGTTGTAGACTAACAACTTTCTTTGCTAGATCTAGCAAAGTGTTGTATCTCAAAGTCTTGCTCTTCCATGAAGCTGGGATTTTTTCCAGTCCAATCTAAGACAACAAAGGTCAAGAATTAGATATTAGGAGTCATTACAATTCAGTCAGAGAAACTAAATATTATTCATTCTGTCATGTATCACATTATGAACTGATAAAAGATTTAAATGTACTGCTCAATTCAAATTAAGTGTTACAATAATAACAGTATCAATAAAAAAGATCCTACTTTACAGACTACTTTGTGGTATTCAAGCCACAGTTGTGATCTAATGCCGTACCTGAGCCCCAATGCAGGCCCCAATGAAAGAGCTCCTGCTACAGGTGCATCCCCCACAGCTCATTGTGTCCCGAATAGCCTGTTCATAGCCACTGGCTGTCAGAACTCCATGCAATGCTGCTTGGAATGCACCAGGCAAACCTGAGGGACATGATACAGATGCTTAGGTCAAATAAACTCACATAAACACAGGACTGAATGTTTCAGCTAAAGAAACATGACCTTTTGTATTATGTGTGGGTACCTAATATTGATTCTATACTTGCCGAAGACATGAGCTGAAAGTTAATAGAAGGCAACTAACCTCAGGTGTTTGGGAACACTGTGGGAATGAGTTCTTTGGGTTTTTTGCTCAGATTCTCCTTTACTTGATGAATTTGCCCTAAATTTAAAAAAATAAATAGGACAAACTAATAAACATCACATTGTGATATTTGCACAGCTCCAGTGTTAGATGACACATCTAAACTCCTGACTGATTCCAAGCAATATTATTAATCAAATTCTAAGTTTCATTTATGGCTAAGGACCCAGCTTAGAATATTAATAACAATATCAAGCAGCTTATACCAATTATAGCTTTGTCCAAGTCCTGAGGGTTTTTTCTGTTTGGGTCACTGAGCTGTTTCAATACTGCATCCAGGGCCTTCGGATCAGGACCATTCAGGATTAAATGCTCCAAGAACCTAAAGAAGCAATTTTTAGCACTTAATTTTTTTACACCATTTTAAACCTGCAATATGGAACTATCACCATGTTTGAGGAGAGAGTTTTGAACTGGTCTGTTATGCACCTACTCAATTACAGATTTTTTTGTTTATTTTAATCATAAAGTTACAGATTGTAGCTTAATGTGGCACATTTGGATAAATGTGTCTTAATCCGTTCAACCACCAAAAAAAGCTGGTGAAATATTATTTTGGAAATCAAATGAAATGGCCTAGTTATAGAAGCAAATAAAATGTTGACAGTATATTTCTCTTATCTTATGTCATCAATTATATATAATACCAACCTTGCAGCAGCAAGAGTTACAGCCACACACATGTCATTGTTTTGAGTGACACGGGTGGCTTCCTCAACCTTCTCCAACATCTCTGGCTTTCCAGCATAACATGCTACAATAGGACCCAACTTTGCCACTCCATCTATTTGGATATCATTTTCACAACCTGAAAAGTGTCACAATAATCCCTCTTTTTATTTCTCATTTACATACAGTACAATTTCAACGTGTTAGAATCATCATAATTATACACCTGAAAAACATATTTCAAGAACTAATGATCTAAATAAAGAAAAAGAATGCAATGTAGGTGACAGAAATAGAGACAGAGAAATGTAAATATGAGAGAAAAACAATATTTCAGTGCAACAGAAAAGACCATGTCTCAACAGAAAATACCTGTTTCTGCCTTGCCTGCATCCACATTTTTAATGAAACTTTTAAGGCTTGCTTGTCTCCAGGGTCCCTCAATAGGTAGTTGAGGCCTGGGAGCTTGGGAAAAAATAAATATCATGAATAATTTAGAACAAAACAAACCTCACCATCTGTGCACAGTAAAAATGACAAACTGATGTGTAGGTTCATTATAAATATCTATTGAATTATTATTATAATAATAATTTTCATGTTTTAGAATAGTAATCACATTTTTATTTTGAAATGGTGTCCAAGTTATCACAGAGCAAAACACAAATCAAACATGAAGTGTATATTTTAAAATAAATACAAAAATTAAAACAATTTTAATGTACCTCCTTTGTCTCTGTATGGATCATTGAGTGGTGTGTCATACTCAGATCCAGGCCCAAAGAACTTGTAGGTACGGTAAGTCAAATCTTTCACATTTAGACCTGTTCAAATAAACAAACAAATAAAATAAAATAAAATAACAGTTAATGAACCAGGACAATATTGATGCCAACATGGGCAGATGAATATTATCAGACTGAGAGTTACCAGTTCACATTACACCTAATTACTTAATTTACTGACATTAAGTACCTTCAAATTCAGACAGGGACTCCAGAAGCACAAAAGCTTGATCTCCATAGCAGCTCTGTTGTCCAGTGTTCCTCCTGTAGAATGGATTGGCAGACTCCGGCCGGAATTCTGGCTGAGGGGTTTCAGAGAGTAAAGCACTCAGTTTCTGCAGATCATAGACCCAGTGTAGTGGTTGTGCTGAAGATAAATAAAGAACAAACACAAAACATAAACATGTTGTTCACTAGTGTTATTCGATGCTTATATAAATACACAGTAACGTGTAATGTGTGATCAAATACATATTGTTGAGTGCTTCCTAATGCACACAGCAACCTATGCTGTTGCAACAAATGCAAACCTGCAGCATCGGCAACAGCTGAACCAATTATTGCCCCAATAGCCCTGTCAGCTAGGGCAAGAGCCATCTGTGATAGTAAGATAAAAAACACGACAGACGTTTTAAACCAACTGTACATGCAAACCTACCCGATCATAGACAATCAACAATGCAATGCAATTTGTCGCCACTGTATATAACTAAACTCAAAACTATAGTTAACAGCGTTTAAGACAAATATGCTTACTCACCCTGGTAACCTATGTTGTTACAAGAGTCTGAAGTTTGCACATTACATAATGACGTTGAAAGTGAAAGCAATTGTTATGAAACATAATCTATCGTGCTGCTGATTGGACAACAATAGCACGTGACAGCCAGACGTCACACAGCGCGTGCAGTGTTGTAGATATGCTGAACAGACTGTAGGTTTGATTGTGGCCTATGTAGATAAAACGTGCCTAGGAAATAACTTCGCAATTAGAGGCGAATTAGTTTTGCTACATTTTCCCATTATTTGCAATGAACAAGATTCATGTCGTATTTGCTTTACAGTCTTATTTGCTAACTACGAAAGTGATTCTAACAATTTTTATTATTGGGGGGTGTTTAGGTCCTCATCAGTGCACATTTCACTTAGTAGCTAATGCAAGATTTAATAATTAAATATGTATATACGTTTTAAGACGCGCATCTGGATTGTCCTCTTTCTTAAAACTGTGCACTTTAGGTTTAGTTTTCTTACCATAATTAAATGCATAAAGCTTTATGGTTTTTTTAATTATTGTAGACAAATCATTCAGCCTGCACAAACAAACAAATGTATGAAATACTGCTTTCTGTATGAAATACTGTTTTCAAATATTGTAGCACTTTTGACGTCTAAATTTGCTGGACAAAACAGGAAAGGAAAGAAACCAATCAGAACTAGATGTGATGTATAAAACCTTGCGTAGTTGTGAGAAGTACACATCAAATAGTGACAAACTAACGGAAGAGGAAGCGGAGTTGATTGGGGCGACAAGGGGCGAATTTACTATTACGCTGAAGCCTTTCTCTTAATATTCATGACATAAACATTCGCCATTGGATCGTCACTATACGCGTCATCAAAATATCTGGTTATTTTTAAGTCAAGACGCCGACATTGGAAGATTATCAAGCACACTGAGTAACTCGATTAATATACATGAGCGAGACCTTTTCCGTACTAGGTTTAGTAACTATTCTGAAAGGGATTTATAGTCCTAGTAGACCCAAATTAGTACGCACAAGTCTGAGTTTTGGCAACAAAGAGCGCAAGCTCGAAAAGGAAAACGGATGCTCAAGTTTAGTACTACGCTCTGTTTTGGATGTTCCTACTTGTTACCTTCAATAAACTGTATTAAAATATAAAAAAAAAAACATTTTATTTTAATCTCGCACTATGGAGTACTGGAGGCAATGCAGTTTATGGCTGATCAATTGTAAAGTGTTGCCCCGGAATCACCGGGTCACGGCGGATACGGCGCAGGTTTTCGATTTAGCGCAAACGCTTCGGGATGGGGTCCTTTTGTGCCAGCTGCTGAACAATCTCAAAGCCGACATCATTAACCTGAAAGAGATCAATCTCAGACCACAGATGTCACAGGTAAGCACAAATAATACAGGCTACTGTGCAATGTAAACTTTTATTGCTTATATAAGCTATTACAAAACATATATTGCATTTATGAAAGACTATCTATAGGATATACTTTAATTTATCCTTTAACATTGATTGGACCATACTCTGTA
>JAZGTK010016024.1:0-12921 GCA_036877625.1 Ambastaia sidthimunki
TTCCAAAAAAGGAAAAATAATACAATGGTTCAATAGTCATCTTTTGTTTTCTGAATCTTAATATGATGTTAACATCTACTTGTACCTTTTCTGGTTTTCAGTCTGAATTCACAATGCCTCCATTGTGCTCTTGGTCTGGCTGACAGAATGTAGAAACAGAAAGCATGCACATGTGTGGGTGTGAATCAGGCTTTCATTTTGGGTAATGAACAATGATCTTTCATTCAAAGCAACACTGGAGGTGGTTCACACCATTTACAGACTTTCTACTAAATGGCCATGTGTCTGTCCAATCTGGTATAGTTTTTGGGAATAATGATTGGAAATTCACAGCATGATGCATTGACACAGCAGGGTCAGCCTGAAGACAAAAATAAACTCTGGTCTGACATTGCTAAGATATTCAGAAAAAATAACACACAAGTCTTTCCCATTTCCACATTTTCAGGTAAAAGCAGGATGATGGTTACATTCAGTAAGTTTTGCAGGAGGTATGGGTACAGTTCTCACATAAACATGGGTTGAGACTGAACTTGAACTGCTTTGGATCTGGGTAATTAGATTGACTGCTGTTCTAGATATATGTTGTTTATACGCTCAAACCTATTTCATGCAATACTCATGCAGTATATGAAAACATTTAAAACAGTAAGTAATAACACATACCAAATTTCAGTGTAAACACATTTTCAGCTTAAAGGGGCCATATTTAGAGCAATATGGCAGAGAAATGGTAATACATTATTACAGTGTAAACTGACACAGGTAAAAAGGGCTGTTTAGGTTGTTACGTCATAGTGTGTTCAGTTTGTTGCATCACTGTAAGACCCTGAGTGTTCCTGTAGCGTAAACACTAGTTGTTCTCAGGATGTGCCTGTTCAAATAATAACTTGTTTATTTTCCACTGTCTGTTTGTGCCTTTTTTATATCAAGAATTTAGCATTAAGTTTGTGAATAACCACATGAGACGAAATCTGTGGTCAGATGTTGCAGATGTACGATCCAAGCTGGAGGAGTTCTAAACTATGGAAAATGCCCGTAACGCTAGCAAAATATTGATTTACTTTTTAGTCTCAAATTACATTGAAACCAATCTTCCATTTCTGCTCAATTGTTAGTCACACAGTAAATAAAACAATAACTGCAAGAAATTTTTTTGATGAAATGAGATGGTATTGCTGAATTTTTTGTTTGAAAACACATACACGCAAGACAAAACACAGATGTCAAACACACAACACAGTTCTACAAAGCTGCACTGGGACCCAATAACACCATCATCTATCTCCATTTCTCTCTCTTTCCCTAATTCAGGAATTCTGAACTTCATTTTTGTGCCACCATATTTGCTTCCCTATGTCCTCCACATGTTAAGATGCCTCTGACATTAAGGTACATTTAAGGTAGAATAATTTATTAGTAACACTGAAGTAATTGCTAGTAATATTTACTAGTAACATTAAAGTAACATTGACTCAAATTGACCATTGATTAAAGGTCTGAGTCTGGGGAAGGATGACCTGTTTGTCTATATTTTCACAATTCCACCAGTAGCAAAGATATTACACACTTCATCTTTAAGATTGTCTCGTTTTTTATATTTTTTCATGTTTAATAGGAATAAGTGAGCAAAATGACTATGGTCTGAGTATTGTCTCTGTTGTTGAGTTGCAGATTCTAAAGTCTTGCTGCATGATGAGTCACAAACCTGTCAACAGTCCAGAATCCAATTAGCACATTACAGCAACATATTCTTGTCATCCTATCAAATACAGTTTGTCCTAGTGACACAATGAGCACTGACATATCACGCCTGGGCTGATCTGCTTCTAAACACACGTTTGATCTCCAGCCTCAATAAGACACGCTAAATGGCACATCGAGGTCACTGACACTTTGATGAGAGTTCACGACTCCTCTAGTCTTTACTGCTAACCACTGGCAGGGTACGTAAGTCCTGGTATCGGTCACAACTGTTTTGTATTTGACACATACAGTCCGGCCTTCAGCCTGTAATGTTTGGACAATGACCTTCTAGCACATGTCTACGGTTTTATTTGTTTGCTGTAATTACGGGTCACAACCTCTGAACCTCATCATCAAGACAAGTAACAGAGTTATCTGGAATACATTTATGAGGAAATAAACTTCAGATGTGTGCAATTCCAACTTATCCTCCAACCCATTGGACCATATAGGTGGTTTGTCACTTTTCTGAAATACGACCATAGGAGGGTTTACTAAATTAGCACCCCTACTGACAGAAAACACACCACAGATACCTTTGCCTTAATCTAATAATGTAACTACATAGAGTTTGTATGGCTGGGTTAGGAATTGTCAACTTGAAATGCTTAAAGCTGTAAAACACTGTATCACACTGTGTATTGTTGAAGCTTTAGAAATTTGCATCCATCCATAGAAGTAATCCATACAACTCCAGTGGGTTAATAAATGTTGTTTGAAGCAAAACAATATGTGTGTGAAAGTAAACCATTAATATTTTGAGCGTATTAGGTGAGTGATTTTTCACATATCCCTGTAAAGAAACATTGAACCCTTAATTCAAATATGGAGGCATGTCAACTTCATTAGTTCTCATGTGCCTCATGATGTTCATATTGAATTTAGTGATCTGATCTGTTTCTTTACATGGGTATGTGACAGGATCATGATTAATTGCTTAATAAGCTCAAAATAATACTTTTATTTTGCGTTATAGCAACGCAACTATGTTCAATCTCAGGGAATATGTGTACCCAGAATGCATTACAAATCACGTTCAAAAGCATCTGCCAGATGAAAAATGTAAAAAGTTTGTGAATTGGAAATCACCAGCTAGGGGGCGCTAAACTTTAAAGCGTAACTATAGGTCATAATAGGCTGCTTGTAAAAACAACCTACCTGCCCCGCAAAGGTTTCACACGTCAATTGGCTGAGAGAGACAGCCAATGTCCCCCAGCCTGCGTTTCATTGGGTCTCTCAATTCAGCCCCAGGAGTATGGGGGCTAAGCTAATTAGCATTGCTCTGCTGGTCTCTCATGCCCGATGTCTGAGGTTTCATTTCTCATCTGGCTTGTTTTGTGGCCATTGCAATCAGTTGGAGCATTTAATCATCCTTGCCTGACAGATCCTGGAGTCGATGGGAAAAGCAGTACCAGGAATATGACCTCTCTTGGATCTCCAACACTAAATGCCCCGTCACGCTAACCCAAACCACCTTGGATGTCACAGTGCGGTTCCAAAAAACCTAACATGTACATGTCATTCTCTGGTAACAGTATTGCAGTATAGACATAAATACTTTCTCACAAACTGCATTTATTCAAAACAGGCAGCAACAAAAGGAACAAAGGGGAAAGAGCAAACTTACAAATTTAACTCTAGTTAAGGCAGGAACATTGATTTTTTTATCAACCTGAGAGCAAAACAAGGACTTCACAGGTTATTGGCTCTCTGTGTCCTTCACCAAACAGGATACATCAGCTATGGTGTCTTTGTGTTAGGATGAATGAGTAGGATAATATTTCTTCTGTCAAAAGATCAATAAACTGTGGAGTTGCTCAATGGTTCAGTTGCAATGCACTCACTGTGTCAATGTCACAGTTTAATGCAACATGTAGCACATTACAGGGGCAGTGACTGAACTTTGATGAACTTTTACAAACCCTAGTGTCGGCTGCTTTGTTGATGACCTCATCAACACAATATACAACAGCAAGCTTGTGTGCTTACACGCAGATGTACTCACAAATCATACACAAGCCATGATGAGTTCATTTTGGTTTCAGGGCATGTCTTGCACATCTGTAAAATTCACACCAATAAATTAACTGCAGTAATTAAAAGCTTGTGAGCTTCAGTTGCCTCTTGATCACAGTTTGCAGCAAGATGAAGATGATGTCATTCCCTGCATTGATTTTTAACTACATCTTATTACAAACATACGCATGCCCACAGCACTAGATGCAGAACTGTATTTAACACAAAAGACTGCAGTTTACCCCACGGTGGGCTCACTCTAAACTAGATCTTAAAACTGATTAAGTTATCTATAAAATAAATCTGTGAAGCCTTATGTAATCATACTGATTAATAATCTTATTTTTATATTAGGGCATAGGTCTGGGCTGTATTAGGCTGCTGTTGGGCTGTTAATTCCCTCGTCTCCTTTGCTGGCAGGTGTCTCTTAATAGATGGATTTTTTTTCCATTATACTGGCAACACATGTTTCATATCCATATTCTCCAATAAAGTTACAAAATATTCTGTGGTTCAGCAGAGCAGCCAAAACATTCTGCAGCATGAGACTGACACAAGTGCTTTGTCTACATGCAAGAACCTCAAAGACACAAACATGGAAGGAGGAAAAAAAAGAGTAAAAGGGAAAAGAGAAGAGATGTGAAAAGATAATGAAAACCAGGAACACAGAAGAAAGAGAGGAAGAAAGAGAGGGAAAGAAGAATAAAACCTCGGGTATTTTATCCAGCCATCTTAGTGAATGCTGGTCTGGACTCAGGCTGGTAATTGGATTCATATTTCAGGACGTGCGAAGGGGTGATACTGATCTACAAGGAGCCCCCACAGACTTCTCACATCAACACACATGAAGCAGTTGAGCCTCTGAAAACATGACAGAGAGAGACACAAAAACTCACAAATTCACATGTGTTCTGTAAAGCTGCATTGACCTGTTGTAAGACGTATGAAACTGACTTATCATTAAGTATTAAAAAAGGGTTATTATGCCCCATTTTACAAAATGTAATTTAAGTCTTGGGTGCCCCCAGAATGTGTCTGTGAAGTTTTAGCTCAAAATACCCCACAGATCATTTGCTATATCATGCCAATTTGTTATACCATGTCTCTTTTACATCATGTATACACACAAACACGCATGCAGATAGCATGGATACACACTCTGAACTTTAAAAATAAGGCCTAGAAGAGCATGAAAGAGAGAGAGAGAGAGAGAGAGAGAGAGAGAGAGAGAGAGAGAAAGATAGTTAAATGGATGGAGAATTTAGGATGCAATGATGCAATTGGACTTGCTTTCACACACACACACACACACAGTCTCCCATTCACTTGTACTTTATCCATATTTAAACACTAATTATAGCATTCTGTTATTATCTGCACAACACATGTAATTTACATTAATGTTCAGCACAGTCTATAGAATCAAGCAGGAGATCAAATGACTATATATTTTCTTTTCTGTTGCCAGAACATGCAGTTTTGCCCTCTGAATGATCTTTGTGTTTTAGAAATAGGATCAGGCAGTAAACAGGACAGCCTTAGGGAGGGGTCCTTGAGAAGATGTACTCCACAGGTGTTGGCATGCTTATCAGCAGCTGGCGTTAGCAGGAACAGATATGAAACACCTGGATGTGCAGTCACAAATGCACACAAAACACATGTAGAAATGTACAGATATATAGTGCGCAA
Source organism: Ambastaia sidthimunki (assembly GCA_036877625.1). Lineage (NCBI taxonomy): Eukaryota > Metazoa > Chordata > Actinopteri > Cypriniformes > Botiidae > Ambastaia > Ambastaia sidthimunki. The sequence continues at coordinate 5,452 of JAZGTK010016024.1, forward strand.
ACACACACACACACACACACACACACACACACACAAACACACACACAAACATATGTCAGGAAACTGAGATGATGAGCTGTGTCCTCTGTGTAACCTGGTGACTGTTGGAGATCCCCCATCAGGCTGGAAGCTGTTTTGCTTTTCACTGTTCAACACACTGTCTGTATCAGCCCCCTTAACTTTCATCTCCACACAAACTCATTACATCATCCAGTACAAACATCTGTCTCTCTCTCTTCGTTTCTGTTACTCTCATGCTGTCTTTATCTTTGTCTTTGTTTTTGATCTGGCTCACATCATCACATACTCCTCTCTGCCTGACTGTAATAACAATGATTTTGTCAATTACATACATGCATCTCTCTCTCTCACTCTGTGTAACTGGGAATACGAGCATCTCTATGGTTTCATCTCTGTCTCTCCTGCCTGAGTCTGCACACACAGAACTCTGATGTAGTTGTCCAATCAGTGCTATGAGAAATTGCATCAGTGTGCCATAGACATGAATCAGTCCATTTCACACTGTGCTGGCATCTAGGAGAAAGCGACTACATCCGTTAGCACTGCCACTGGGATTACAGGTCACTGACCTTAGAGAGCATCCATTCAAAATGACTCTAATGTCTGACATTATCAGTAAACAACTAACACAGTAATGACATCATGCTTTATTTATAAAACATGGTTTTGTCATGCAACATGTAAAATTATCCTAAAAACATGATGCTATAGTGTATTGATTAATTATATTTATGTTGAATTAAAGGACTGGTTTATATTTTGCTTTTATATTTTTATTTTTATATTTTGTTTATCTTTTTTATATTTTGGTTTATATTTTGCTTTTTTTTGAGGCCTTTGTGCATGCAGAAATATTATTTAAATGGAAAATATGTTAATATTTAAATTACATACACTCCTTGGTACAAAACACAATCCTCTTCCCATCATTCTGAAAACGCAATTTCTCACTTTAGTGCTGTTTGCTTTGAGTTCAAGTTAGGACAGCAGCAGATTAATAGTCATGGTAACTCGTTAACGCAGAAATGGCAAAATACATGCTGATGCCAATATGAGCTCGAACTCTAACAAAACATCCAAACTGCCCCCAGCAGCCAGTTCAACGTTCATCAGGTCTGCCAGCTCATAAGCGGAAATACAAGCAGATCAATGTCAGTTGTTGTGTACTTCGAGAAGGTTTCAGGGTGGACAGAGAGGTGAGATTAAAGACTTCAGAAAGTATAAAATAACACTTTAAAATAATAATATTAATAATCAGTTTATAGTCATACAGAGCGTGCCAGGGAAGGTGCACGCGGGGTTAAAAAATATCCTGGGAATCAGAAAAACAATTAAAGTCTATGTTTGTTCACGCAGCAGCATAATACGGTTGTTAGTCCTGTATTTTAGTTCTTAATATCGGCCGTATCGGATATCGAGACTCCACAACTGTACTCACGCCTCCATTTCCCATTATGGGCAGTTAATCTTCCGACACCAACCAGATGAGCTACAGTGTGGTATTACGCCGGTTTCTGACAGATAAAAAGCTGGAGATCATTCCTCTACTGGATGAGTGCATCAATTCAGAGAAACGCATAAAGCGCGATGTGCTTTTTATCTGTCTGTAACTCGCACTACACGGACAGCAACGAGAACTAAAGCGATGTGGGTAAAACAAATAAAAGGTATATAGACTACGCTAATAATAAGCTTCATAAAGAGTAAGAATAATGCAATGACGCTGCTCCTAAATAACGCAGTTCAAACTTTTAAAGCGATTGTTGTCTTGCCTTTACACATACAGCAGCGGTTCAGCTGCCAGTGTGAAAGCAATATGCGCTGTTTGCGCACAACTAACGTGTGCAGAGCAAAACAGCGCAGAAGAGCTATGACAACTCTCCTGTATAAAATACAGCTTGTCCCATCTGAGTGTTGCGTTTTGTAATGTGGGGCTCAAACTTGGGTTGTCAATCTAAAACACTGACAGTGTAAATAAACATAGCCATGGAGGAGTGGACCAACCAATACGTTTGTTTCTGGGCCCTATGAATTTAAGTAACAGCCTTGACTCATTGGTAGTCTAGGACTGCATTAACTAATGTTTTCTAGAGCTAAAGATTAGTCTGTTTGGAATGATCTGATAATGTGTAAACAACAGGCACACTTTCCCTATTTCGTTTGGCTCACAATAATGATGTTGTGCATATCATGACATATTCTGTATATTTAACATGATGCAAGCAATGTCCTGCTTAGTTAATTATTCACCTAGAAAACCTGGCTTATCTTGACTACTGACTACTATGTTCAGCCCATAAAAACTAAGGAAAACAAAGGCAAGACAGGAAGCAAAAGTTTAAAGAATGGAAAGCTGATCTATAAATCATTTGGCTGCAATGCTGGTCTGGTTTATAAATGTTTTTTGAGCAGCTTGAATCTGAATCTAGTTATAGTGAAGCTTCACTGATTCAAGGGATATTTTAGAAGATACCTGGCCATGTAAGTATATTTTAAATGGAATGTTTTGGCTCATTTACAAACTATGCCTATAAGACTATGCACGTTACTTATGTGCATATATTCTGTTTTGGATGCTGGTTTCAAACTAGCTTAACAAATAAGGCTCCCAGTGTAACCAGGACTGTTTTCCTGATGAACCAGCCAAACTGACACAAAACAAGCACAAACCAGCATGAACCAGAAAAAAATCTACCCACTCTTCAACCCACTTTGTTTTCTTTTACTGGGATTTGACCAGTGTTTTACATGCCACTTTATAACAGAGAAACCCTTATCAAACTTAACTTCACTTTCACTTTCAAAGTCAATGACATGACGTCATAGCTCTATTGACAATAAATAAGTAACAGGCATAGCTGAAGTCTAATGCATCCAGCTGCACTTCTGTGAAACGAATGAAGGCATCCAGTTCAAAAACAGATTTAAAAGTGAAAGTGACATGTTTTGTCAGTTATGGTTACCCATAACCAAAATGTGACCTCTGCATTCAACCCATCCTTCGTGAGGAGTGAACACACACTGCAAGTCATGAACACACACACACACACACACACACACACACACACACGGAAAACAATCAGGGGTTAGGTGCCTTGCTCAAGGGCACTTCATTTGTTATCTGCCGGTGCTGGAATCAAACCAGCAACCTACTGATTACAAGCCTGACTCCTTAACCAGAAGACCACAACTGCTTCACAAGAGTAAAAGAGCTAAAGGAAGAAAGAGACAGATGTTCACAGGGATCCGACTGTAGAACATGATGTCCACTCTTCTTATTCTCGTCACTTGAGTCCATGAGGAGTTTCAATGACCTGCTCGATGTTGTCATTTCCTAATTATAATAACAGAAGGCACTCAGCTGAAGTGTGTGTATGTGTCATTTTGTCATCACACCCTTGACCAAAACCACTTTGTCCCTGCATTTATAATTTCAACTAGATCACAGATCTCCATATTAAGACATTTATAAACATAACACATAAATATATAAATATATAACATGCTTTAATATAGAACTCTGTGAAAAATAATTTTTTAAAATATTATTCCAAAATGATGTGTTAACTCACAGTAAATTTTTTGGGGTCAGGTTTGTTGTGCTTCCTAAACCTTTTCGTCCTCCATCCTTTCATTTAAATCGTTCAGATGAAGAGAAAATAATTGCAGTAAAGGTTTTAAAGGATCCAAGGTTTAAAGGTTTAAATGATCTGATTTGTTTAAGTGATGTGGTTCAGAACCCAGAGAAATACATAGCTACAGAAATACTGATTCATGGTTTAGACACTGGAAAAGCAAATCTTGCATAAGATAAAATGCTTTTAGCTATGGTGCTAGTCATAGTGGCCAGCTGAGCAATAAACTAGTATGACAAGTGTTTTAAATGGTTAAAAGTATGATTTTATTGGGCTACTTGTGCGCTTGTCATCTGTCATAGTGCATAATGGCAGCAATATTGAAATTTATTGCAGTTTAAATCCCTGGCTGGCTTGGAGTGGTGCCTGTGATGGCACAAGACCGCCTGGCTTTGATGTCTCCACTGATGCGGGGGACAATTTCGAACCTTGACGTCATGCGTAAGATGGTCCAGACATTTAAAGAAACATCTGTCAGATGCTCTCAGCCGCACAGGCGGACACAGAGACAGAGAGATGAAATAGAGTGGAAATGGAATATTTTCCATTTGGATTAATGGAAATTTATGAATGCGTCTGTATTCCATACAAACCTGATGCAGTAGGAAAGGAAGGTCACTGCATGTGTCAGACATTCTTGGAAGGCGGCAGAAACCTCTGTGGCTTGGGGAGAGGTTTATGGAAGGCTTGTGAAATATGGCAGCAAGGTCACAGAGAGGATGATGTTCACGGTTGGCAAAATTGCGCTGATTCCCCAAAGTCCCTTGCATTCGGTGTCCACCTCATTTTTTTTTCTCATTCTTAATTACCATCTCTTGTAGAAGCACCTGCATTGGAGAATAGTGTCAACTGCAGCATACTGAAGAAAACTGAGTTTTCAGTTCTTTTATGACTCCTCCACACTTTCAAATCTCATAATTGCGCTCAAATCTAAGACATGTATAAATGTGTGTGAACCCCAGCTGTGGCCCCTGAGAAAATAAACGCACACACACACTAACACCAGCACATGTGTTGCAGCAAATCTGTTAGTTTAACCTTACAAGCAGTCTGGGATTAACTAAACCCAAAGTTAACCCCACCAGGGACAGATAAATCCTCTTCTCACCTCTACTAGAGAGCAATGAGCTACCTACACATCCTCCACACACACACACACACACACACTTACACACACACACACACACACACACACACTTAAAAACTTACAGCTGATCCTGATTCAACAAGAATGGGGTTAAAAGTTTAGCCCCAGAAGGTTGCAAGGGCTCAGGGCATTAGTCTTTCCCAGTGTTCTGTCTGGAATCACAGCTTTTAATAGTGCTCACTAATAACTCACTACAGAGGCTACAGCAGTTACCTACTATATGCATAAATGGTGATTGCACACAATACATATATTGCACAGATTTGAGACGGCTTTATACTCATGAGCTGGCCAACAGGTACTGTATGTTTTGCTGTACTTTGTGAAAGTGTTTTCGTCCTCTTTGCATGTTTCAAAAAGACATTTTTTTAGACAGATTCAAAAAGAATCTTTGAATACTACACAAATTCTACAGCACACTTTGAAGGAAGGTGAAATCACCAAAATAACATACTTGATTGTGTAAAATTTCAGACAATTTTGCCTCACTAAGGTAAGGTAAAAATATAATCATACGAAGTCAATAGTTATGTCATATTACAAAATATTTGGCCCCCTCATTTTTTGACACCTCAGAAAACAAAGTGTAATATGTCAACCTTAAATTTAATTTGATTTGATGTGGGCTTCCTTTTGATGTCCACAGCTAAAACAACACTAAGCCTGAGGGGAGAAGCATTTATGTAACTCTCCTAACTTTGACCTCTCCTGTCTTCGATGACCTTTTGCCATCTTTGTAACACGTCACTTAGATGCTTTTAGAAAAGTTTGTTTTGCTGCCCTGATCTCGACCTTACCTCTACTGACCTCTCTTCCCTTCCCTTTTACTTATTATATTCTGCTCTGCCCTGTGACCAAGTGCCTTCCCTCTATTGTTTACTTTTCTCTGTTTCTCTTTTCTACGGGACAACAATATTTGATTCTGGTGAGTGCACATGGGTGTACCAGTCCTCCAATGTGGTCTGGACGAGCACATATGTGTGTAGGTTTACACCCTGTGACCCTTGTCATCTCCAAACAAGGACACCAAATCAACCATGAAACATAATGGGGTCCAGTTGTGGCTTGTAACTTGTTTGAGTCTTCCCCTGAAAAATATGCAGGTCTTGAATGATTATATCTTGTATTCATTCATTCTCTCTTTCTTTTTTATCATGGCAAGCGGAGGTCACAAAAACGGTGAAAAGATTGTGAGAGCTGCTGTATATAGAGGAAAAGTCAGATAGCAGCACAACAATCAGATAACCAGGAAGTGTGATAAGAGCTGTTTATGTCAACTTATCATATTTTGTTTTCACCTTGTGTTTTTTTTATGTGTATGATTGTGTCTGTTTGCCTAAGTACAGATACCCTAGTTATGTTTTTAACTTTTTACCCATTATCTTTCTTCCTCTACTTTACCTGGACTATAACTAGTAGTATTGCAGGAATCAGAATACACACTGATGTTTGGTCTAACTACACACTTGACTATTTATTAATCTGAGTGGTAAAATTTTTAGGTATACCTGTACCTGAGCCAGCTTCACATTTGAGCCTTTATTCCCTTAAATTAATAACATACACATACTATGGTTTTCTAAATGTGGCACGATGGTATTGTCTTGTTTCTTGGAAATCATTGTAATCAAATATTTACAAGTATCTTGGAATACCATATTAATACCATGTCAAAGTACCATGACATAACCATCAGTGATGGTTCATATTTTTAAATTGCTTTGAATAAAAGGGTTGTTATGGTTGTGAGTTTGGAGTTTGGAAACATTGAATCATACTAGTTTTATTTTGATGGCTTGCTGTAGCATGGTTAAGGGAAACACAGGTCACATATCCTTTCTGTTCACACAGGTGCCAGACTGTGATAGGAATCAGTTTGCACTTACTGATAACAAAGAGCAAGGACAATATGGAGATGAATGGAACAGGTCAAGAATAGCATCATAATCTTGCTTTGTCATACATGATAAACAAATGCCAACAAACATATTCTGATACAAGACTGACTCATCAACAAAAGCTCTATTCACTGCACAGCCTTTAAAGTTCATCTCTACACTCTATACCGAACCAATAGCATATTTTACATTTTTAACATGGTTTGGACATAAATGTTTGGAATTTTAGTTTTGTGTCGCTGTACATAATTTCTGGGCCTGTAGGAGCTGGTAAATAGATAAGTTGAAACCACATACAGTCGGAGAAACACATACACGCTTTTGATGAAGTAGACTCAGCAACAATCATATTTTAAGTGTGTTTTAGTTGCTACAGCCAGACTAGTATCATAACTGTATCTAGAAACAGGAATTTTTTGCCGATTACTTATCTAAATGGGGCCATTCCATAGACTTCTATTATTTTTCGACATGTAAACGATATACCTAACCCACATGCTAACCCTAACAGGCATTTGTTACGATAAAATACTTTACTTACAATGTTTTTATAGCATATTTAAATGACATTTTAAATAGACATCACAAAAGCCTTAATTGCCTGTGATTTTGCTTGCTCTGAAGAGGTTTCAAACACTTATTCAGGGCAAACGTGTTAATTTGGACAGCACCACAGCGTGTCACAATTCACCTGTTGCCTCCTCATCTAGAGTCAGCAGATGATCAAATCCCTGTGCATTTTTTCAACAAGTTACACGACTTGTTTGCC
>JAZGTK010016025.1:0-12920 GCA_036877625.1 Ambastaia sidthimunki
ATGAGACGTGTGTGTGATGTGAGTTGATGATGAGGCCTGTGTGTGATAATGAGGCGTGTGTGTGATGGGAGTTGATGATGAGGTGTGTGTGTGTGTGATGGTGAGTTGATGATGAGGTGTTTGTGTGATGATGAGGAATGTGTGTGATGGTGAGGTGGGTGTGTGATGTGAGTTGATAATGAGGCGTGTGTGTGATGGTGAGTTGATGATGAGGCCTGTGTGTGATAATGAGGCGTGTGTGTGATAGGAGTTGATGATGAGGAGCGTGTGTGCCGTGTGAGTTGATGGTGAGGCATGTGTGTGATAGTGAGTTGATGGTGAGGTGTGTGTGTGATGTGAGTTGATGGTGAGGCGTGTGTGTGATGTGAGTTGATAATGAGGCGTGTGTGTGATGGTGAGTTAATAATGAGGCGTGTGATGGTGAGGTGTGTGATGTGAGTTGATGGTGAGGCGCGTGTGTGATGGTGAGTTGATAATGAGGCGTGTGTGATGGTGAGGCGTGTGTGTGATGGTGAGTTGATAATGAGGCGTGTGTGTGATGGTGAGGTGTGTGATGTGAGTTGATGGTGAGGCGCGTGTGTGATGGTGAGTTGATAATGAGGTGTGTGTGTGATGGTGAGGCGTGTGTAATGGTGGGTTAATAGTGAAGCATGTGTGGAGGCTCACATGCCTTTTATGAACATCCTCCTGAACACTGTTTATCTTCTCTTCCATTCAGAACGATTACTACAGTATTTAGGTAAGGTGGCCACATTTATAAAGTTGTTTTCAAACTGTCACATTATTTATAAATAGACACATAAAAAAATGTATGTTGGATGCAGGTACCTTCTTTCTATGTAGGGTTAGTCCAGTGCCAGCCGAACCCATCTGAAGATTGCAGTATTGTTCGTAGGTAAATAAATGAATAGTTTTCTCACGTCGTGTCCCCAGCAGCGCCGGTCTGTGGATGCGCGAGGGAACTACATGACCCGTCGCCAAGGGAACGCGGGGCTGCGTGGTTGCTATGACAACAGCGGAAGGCTTTGGGCGCTCGTGTTCTGTTTGCTGCGGTTTCCGCGCAACAGCTGAAGACTCGCGCGGTTCTGTTTCTTTAACCAGTTTCACTCTTTCACAAACAGAAATGAATTTCGTGTCATTCCCAGTTCTGAAAACTCAAGACCCTCATCAAAAGTTGAAAATAGAAAACAGAAGAAAAAACGTCTTTGTAACGCAGTTAGAGGACTACAGGTATTAATGTATTTTGCTACTTTAATATATAAACAGTGTAATTTTATATGCATTATATACAGTGTAATGTTAACAATGTAATGAATGTTCTAGAGAACATTTAGTGTCAGTGTCTGTTTATAATTTCTTGCTGTTCATAATTAAACGCTGTTTTTCACAGAGGGCAAAACAATGAGCATATAAAAACCATCCCTGTAATAACAGAGGTATGTATAGGATAAAATCTTTTCTGTGTTTTGTCTGATGTCTTACACATATTTAATAAAACATGCGGTTTTCCCATGTGTTGGAAATGTTTGGCTAAACTGATCTGATAAAATGTGTTTTTTTTATCATTTATATGATGAAATGTGCTCAAGACTTCTAGTGGGATACTGGAGACAGGTGTGAACACACTGCAAACAACATTAGTTCTGAAGAAACAGGTGGAGGTGGATGAGGTCAACAGAAAACTTCTAGACAAACGTGAGGAGTTTAAAGGTCGCATGCTGGTCCTGCAGCAGAGGACAGCAGATTTACAGCAGAAACAGATGGAGGTGAGCCCTGTCTAAGCCAGACATTGTAAAATTTACTGCTGATATGCGTCACTTTTTGTCTGAAGTGTCAGACTTAAGATGTTAATAATTATTTGCTGCTATGTACATAATCTGAAAGTGCAGTGTTATTTTTGTACCACTATGCTACATTGCAAAAATGGTGATGTTTCTCAAACACTCGTCACGATAACTGACACAATTATTGACACTTGCACTATTGAAACGCTGCTTGGCCAATCGAATTAATGTATAGTACTGCTATAAAAATTATATTTAAAGTAATATTAATTAATAATTTAAAGTAATAAATAAATTTTGTTCTTAATTACGGTTTTGAACAGTATTTTTAAGCTATGAGAATGTATCTAAAAAACTTTGCTTCTTGCTCAGATAAAACAAAGGGCAGCAAAATTTGAGAAATTTGTAGCAGAAAATGAGGTCAAATGTCGCCGTGCCTTGAAGAAATTCCAGATAGAGAAACAGCAAAATGAATCTAAAGAAAAGGAGAAAAATGAACTTTCTACACAGCTTGAAGGATTACTAGCAAGGTAACTAGTCAAAGACAATTAAAGGTGCAGCTTTTCCCCACAATTAAGTAAAGAACCTGTAAGAAGGTTTGCAAAAGCACAAGTAGGAAAGAACTAAAATAAATGAAAAAGTATACATAAATCTAAAATATTATTGCTGTGTTTGTGCCTATGAACACAACTGGAACATTTGTTTGAATATCTTCTCTATTTAACAGGCGACTTTATTTAAAAGAGCGGTTGAAAAAATATAAGATCTTTGAAGAGTTTCTCCTAAAGGTTCTTGAGTTAATTCCAGACAGTAAGTTTACAAGATATTTCAAAAGAACATCCAGAATTTCTTTGTAACAATGCAGATTGTTGGTACAGTCTATGTATCAGATGATGTGTTCTGTTTAAATGTTTATCTGAACTCTGTTGTGCAGATTATCTGGGCTACGGAACAGACCTAGTCACTCCAATAATCAGGCGTTATGAGACTCTGTCTGTCTCGCGACAGGATCTTCTGAAAGAGTTAGCACGTCTGACAGATGAGCTAAAGACAAGACAACACAACCTGGAAACCATTAAGCAGGAACACAAAACACACAAACTAGTATGTGGCACATTACATACACCCATTTATACAACCAGTGACATGCCTTGCAATTAGGAAATAATACTCAATATTATTTCAGCACTGTTACAGCTGAGCAGACACAGTTACAGACACAGTATGCATAAACCAACTGCTGTACTTCAACAATTAATAATCACAAACAGCTTCAGACCTGTAGATGGAACAGAATAAATGGCCACTGCTGAAATGTTACAGACTCTTAATGTGATTAACTCAATAATCCAAATTTTTTTTTGAGGTAGATGACTAACCAGGAGATAACTGAACTACAGACACGGCTGGATCTAATAAAAGAGAAAAACAAACAGCTGGAAATGAAACTTCAGATGCATTTGGGCCAGTCCAGAGATCAGGTCTGTCACTGGTAAAACTCTCACTTCTGTCTGACAACAACAAAGCAGAACAGCCCAAGTAGGTCAATTCTGTCATGATTCCTCATATCGTTTCAAACCCAGAACACAGTCAGAACACTTAATAAAACACGAGTGCTGTGATGTTCTGGCTGCCTGTCCAGTTCTTAGACTGCAGCACTTCCTGTGACCCCAATAGGCATCAGTGGTGCCAATCATGCTGGCAGCAGTGAGCGGCCCACACAGATTTCTGCAGAATTTTCCATCACTCATAAAGTTGTACGTATGCCTTACCTGAACAAAGATTATGTCAGTATACAAAGACAAAAAACATCCAAAAGCATGAGTTGAAAAAACCGTAAAGCTACCTCAACAGATTGACAAATTAAACTGAAAACTGCACCATTTCATTTACTCAATTAACACATTATGTGTATTGCTCATACGGTACAGCTTTATTCATTTGAACATTTCGGGCGCCCCCAGATCTTTAAGACATTACAACATGATGTTCTCTAATGAAACAATATTTGTGAAAAGTGCTTAATAATTAAATATGCATTGAGAAACTCAATTGCAAAATACATTGCTGTGGATTCTAGGTCACTGATATGCTTACGATAAATACAATATCTACTGCAGAAGAAAGCTGTACATGTTATAAACGATGTGGTTGAGTGGATGACACAATTTTCAGTTTTGGACTCCATTAATGTTGCAGTTGTCATTGATTTTCAAACTGTTTAGTAAAGGACTGCTGCAAGTAGCAACAGCAAAAAGTTATCAGATTCAATATTTTGTGTTGATGCTGTAATTCAAAAGTTCTTGTCCGCCTGGCTGGCTGCAGTACAGCATTCAGCAGGACACACTTGTGATTTGTGTTATGACGTGTGATAGGTGGAGGAACTCGGGAACGTTTTGATGGCCATGAGGAACCTTGGGGAACAGTGTTATCTAAACCACTACGGGCCGCTGGAACTTATGGATATGTTCTCTATAATGGATATGACAAAGGTAGTGTGGAATAATAACACATTCAGATGGTTTAGTGATCCTTCAATAAAAAACATATTGATAAAAACAGAAATCAAGAAAATGTCTTTCACAGGAATTCATTATGGAGAAATCAGACATGGAAAAAAGGGCCATGAGACTCGCAGACACAAGCCTTTTAACACCAGTGAAAAATACCTCTAGTCAAATCCATCTGAAGAGCACCAGTAAAAGTGGACTCAAGATGGTTCAGCAGGCTACTGGCCAGTGACGCAAACACCAGAAAAATATGGATCAAAACATAAAGCAATGCAAAAACCAAACAAGTATTTTGAAATTGGAGATAAAAGTGTGTAAATCACTTGTTTTTCTGAAGTAACACTGTACAACAGCAACCTCCCTGTTTCCTGTTTCTAATGAGTGTGATGGTACATGAACCAGCAGCAGCAGGTGGAAATTCTGGAAAACCTGTTTTTAAAAAAGGGGTTGTGAAATACTTTTACAAATTAAGAGAATTTGTATTTTTAAAATATAATGTTTCAGACCTTTACAAAAACTCCTCACTGAACAAAGGCTTATTGAAATCAAACCACCCGTTTTTTTTCCCACATTGTGATGTCACACCATTCTGCGCTCAAATTGGCTGTATGTAAGTCACTATTACACATTAACATAAATTAACATTTCACTTCTGGTTTATAATTTGTTTTACAATCATGTTGGCTTGTGTGTTGTGTTTATTTGCTATTGTTTTAATTAAAATGTTTCTTTATCCTTCCTTTATTTTCAATAAAAATAATCAAATGAAATGGCTGTAGTTGAGTGTTAAGTAAATTTAAATAACGGTACATGCAACATTTAAACTGATGCCCATATTTTGTAAAACTTTCATTTGTTGCAGATAAATGTGGAAACACTGTATCACAGTTTAAGATTTGCAAAAATGAAAGCTGTTACTGATGTACTTAAAGGTAGGGTAGGCAATTCTGGAGAGACTAGCAATAGCAAGCTAGCTTTAAAAGCATAAGACCCTCCCTCTCTTCAGAATGCCCCCCAAAGCCACACCTCCTCTAACACATGAACACAGTGTGACAGACAAGTAGGACATTCAGACTGAATGCAATGATTGGATGAATGTTTTATGCTCCTGTGCCCTCCAGAGAAGATTAATATTTATATAAATATTTTTAGACCACTTTGTAATTGCTATCAAGAGACTTTCAACGAGCATAACAAAAAAATGTTTCTGGAAAATCTCCCATCCTGCTTTTAATCTGGACAGTGTGCAAACATGCCACTGATACAGACCCAAGTTTTACAGACCTAAGTTTTAATTCTGCTACTGTACATTTAGTAAAATACTAATAAAAACATTTTAGTTTAACACAATTAAAACAAGTTTAACATATTTTATGTCACTGCTTTATTAGCATTGTGATTATTTAAACAGAGTGACTTGCATCAATATTAAACACTTGTAAAAATCAACAATAGCCTCTAAGTAACTAGTTCTAATTAATGTTTATGCACATATATAAAAAACATTTCTATAACTAGTTCTTTTAACTCTGTTAATCCTTTTTAGTTCTTTTAATTTTAATATTTAAACCAGAGGAAGTTTAATAAAGTTAAAATCTTGGTCTGGTCATAAATGCAGAAATATGACACTTCACAATGGCTAGGATAGAAAAATGAAGAATAGAACTTTGAGATTGCATTTATATATTTTGATTATTATTTCCTTTTTAATTTATTAGAAATTTATTACAGCAAGGCAGTTAAAAAAATCAAAATGGAGACATTTAAGGAAAAATTATAAGTTTTCAGAATCCTTATTAATGAACACAAAGAGACAGTAACAGATTTAAGATTTCATTGTTTTACTTGTTTGCATGTCAGGTCTTTGTTTATACTACAATCTGATGGCAACATCATGGCCTTCAACATGAAAACAGATCTTGATCTACAGAGTGTCCTGGAGGCCACATGTACTGATAAAGCATTTCTATTCTTACTACACATTGCTTCAAAATAAAGGTTTTACACAATGCTCAGAAATGTATCAAATAAATGCTGTGGAGGTTTTCTCACCTCAGCAGCTCCTTCACCACCTGCTGTCTAAGACAAATCGCATTATCTGAAATGTTCAGCTCACGTGTGACGAGTGTCAGCGTGTGTGTCTGACGCAAGTTAAGGCCACTGTGCTGATGGGCGTCTGGGGCAGGTGCAGTTTACCCATCTGTGTCGGGTACTTTGTCTTTATCTGGTTTCTAAACACGGGCTGCGAGATCAACAGCTTCAGCTGTTTCTTCATCAGCTTCACAAACTTCTGGTGCTGTCTGTTCTCATCTTCACCTTTACCAGCTCCTGAAACACATCACACGTTAAGTCACAAACACATCAGAAGACGCAGCGTGGTTCACGTGCCCGAGAGCTTTTTACTGCGCCATCAAAATAACTTGGACTCTTTATTCAGTTGTTGGTGTTTAAATATTAGATGTTATCCTTTGAAAATACAGTTCCTATTATGTACAGTAGCACAAGTTCCAATCATGGCAGCACACGATGCTTGGTGAAAGATGACAGCGGTCATGAATAAATCACAGCTACTGACAAATCAGCATTAAGGATCAGAACTGTCTGTTTTATAATTGGCACTAAAGCTGGTACCCAATAGCAGGTCTTCATCAACATCAATGTCCATTGCATCGGCTGCTTGTCTGATCCAGGAATTGTGCTGTTTCTCCCGGCTGTGGAAATATTCCATCTTCTCGATTTTCCGTGCCAAATTCACTCGCTCCTGTCAACACAATCACACACTGAAGGTTATAAATGTGTTCTGTGAAAACATTCATCAAACACGTGGCTAATCTCTAGTAAGGATATTTTAAACTGTATTTAATATGCAATGATTTAGTTAAAAGTTTATTAATGATAGTATCACATTATTATTTATTACATTTGGCTCATCCAGCACAAGTTATGCTGCACTGTGACTAAACATCAGAAGATTTCTCCCATGGCAACTGAACCCCCCGATGAGTTCAGACAGAACTGTACGATATTATCTTCATTCAGGATCATGAGTGAGAGTTCTCGTACTTCAATGGCCGTCATGCAGGAGCTCTGAACGGGAAACACAGGGAGGTCTTCATCCTTCTCCAGCGTTCTGCAAATCTTCCTGAAATTGATCACATCATCAGGCCCGATCAGGAGCAAACTGAGACCTTCTTTAGTGGCCCGAGCTGTGCGTCCGCTGCGGTGGACGTATGTCTCTGACGTTCGAGGAACCTGCAGCAGCATCACAGACACAAAGAAGGTGAGACCACAATTCAGGGAAGAACACAATTGACAGAAATCACTCATTATCTGCAGTACCTGATAGTGAATGACATGTTGAACATTCGGAATGTCAAGTCCTCGTGCAGCAACATCTGTGGTGAGCAGAACACAGCTGCAAGAGAAGCGACCAAAACCCGTCAAAAACACGACTCAGCAGAAGTGTGACAACTCAATTCTTTTAAACTTATTTCACCATCAGAGAAACTATGTTTTCCAACCTCTCCTTTTCTGCAAACTTCTCCAGGTTTTTCAGACGCTGTTTTTGGTGCATGTTTGCATGCAGAGGTAAAGGGCTACAGTCTAGAATCTGCAGCAGCGAGTTCAGCCTCTTAATGCAATCAATGCTGTTGGCAAACACCATGGTACGACCGCGGTACTGCAGCAGGAAATAATACAGGTAGAAGTCTTTCTCCTCCTTGGCGCAGTTGATTCTGGTCTCTGTCAGAGTCTCTACGGTCGCCTCTTTGCGCGTCAGGTCAATGATTTTAGGTTTGTCTTTGACACCCACTTTCTCCATCAGGAGCTGCAGCTTGCTGCGCTGCTCCATCTTTCTGCTCTTCTTCTGCTGCAGGCGCAGCGGCAGGCTGTGCACCACGGTCAGCGTGGCGGAGAACACAAATGTTTGTCTCCTGGGGTTGAACTGTGATGTATTTAACATCTCTAGCAGATTCTCTAGCTCAGAGAAGTGACCTTTCTCCACCATGCGGTCGGCTTCATCAATAACAAGACACCTGAGAACAACCACAGCTCTGTTTCTACTTGAATTCAGTGACACAGACTTACAGTAAGTGAGAAACAGTAGAGTTACCGTAGCTGTCTGAGGTTAAGCAGGTGAGGGTTTCGCTCTTTAATCATCTCCCACAAGCGTCCTGGTGTTGCTATGACAATCTCCGGTCTACGCATCAACATCCGCTGCTGTTTTTGTGGAGCCATCCCACCAACTACGATCGCTGTTTTAATACCTGTTGTGAAAAAGGAACACTTTCATGTTCAATTGCAAACACATTTAATGCCCTTCCACAGATGTTAGTTAAAAACAACTGTACTATAAAAACTTTATTACAGGGATTAATGTTCAAACTCAACATTTGTGTCAAGTGGAGTGTATTGAGATTTTTTTGTTTATCTACACACATCTTCTGCTGTCTATGATATCCCACAATCCTTTAAGTGCAGTTTAAACCTATGACTCCATTTCCAAAAAGAAATAAGAGTTACAGTCTAAGTATTTGTTTGGTTTTGTCCAACTGTGGTGCTTGGAAGTTTGAGACGGGTTCAATCATGGATAGTGTGGATAGTTTGTTTTCTGAGTAAACTGTGTTCATTTACAGTGGTTTTACACAAAACTATATATACACACACACACACACATATATATTACATGTACATAGTACGTGTGTGGTACAATGATATGAACAGCATATACACTGACCGGTGAACTGGGCAATAGCGTCCATGTGATGTTTGACCTGCACAGCCAGCTCTCTGGTGGGGGTCAGAACCAGACAGAGCAGCGGCCGTTTCTGTGCGTTTCCTTCATCTCCTGTCACACCCGCAGTCTCGTATGCCTTGTCATCGCCATCGTCATTCCCTGCAGTTTCATCACACACTTCATCACATCTGCTGGACTCTCCACCATCAGCATCAGCATCATCATTCCCCCGTGCCTGTGATGTGTCTGTCTCTGAGTCTGCGGGAATGTTAATGGTCTCTGCATGCGCCTCTGATTTCTGTGACAGTTCATGGTTTGATTCTTTCCTCCATTCTAGAATTGTATGGATCATGGGAATTCCAAAACACAACGTTTTTCCACTGCCTGAAGGTGAATAAAAATAAACATCAACTCTAAGAACTTTGCTCAAATATGCACTTAATGATGAAATGTACTCTGTAATTTAAATGCAATATCAACAGTACACAAGAGCTTTGGTGAATGCAGGTTCTCACCAGTCTCTGCAGCCCCCAGAACATCTAAACGGTCTCTGATTGCGGGTGGGATCGCCAGCGCTTGAATTGGAGTTGGTGCAGAAAACCCTAGTTTACTTAGAGCTTTTAAAACAGCTGCAGGTACAAACAGGTCTTTCCATGCTGATACGTCTGCGTTCTGACCCTCTGTGTCTGCATGAGCCACATTTGTCCAATTCTTGGTCTTTTTCTTAGGCTGAGCGATTACTGCACCAACTTCTGTTTGGACATGTGACCCTTTCACCTCTGAAGCCAGTGTCTTCTTTTTCTGTTGTTTCTTTCTATCTTTCTTCTTTGACACTGTAGAAGACGTTTCTGGAGTCTGATCTTCAGGACAAACCTTAAGCGAGATGTCATCATCTACATGTTGCTCCACCATTTCATCTTGATGGATCTTCTTTCCTTTCTTTTTATCAGGTGTATCTTCAGTGTCATCACACTTCAGCTGGTCTTTTACTTCACTGGATTTTCTCTTTCTGTCTTTTCCTGTTTTCTTCACAGATTTTTTAGCATTAATTGTCTTTTCGGGCTCCACTAGGGAATAATCGGTCAGTTCTTCAAAACACACCAGACCCTCCAAACCCTCCTCAGAGAAAAGAGTGGGATCCACATTTACCGCCTTCCACTCACCCTTCACCACGATTCCTCGCTTGGAGGAAACAAAGTGCTTCTTTACTTTCTTCCCTTTCATTTTTATCTAAAATACAGAAAGTCAATACATAACTAATTTTAACCTTTAACATTAGACGTTAACATAACGCGATATACTGACGTTATAAGTTGGTAATAATAAGGTACTTCAAACAATATACTACACACTACTTAATGTCTACCATGTTTTTTAAGTTGACATTTATATGGTATTGAATGTGCTTTAAAGAATTTCATGCTATTGCCAAAAACATACCAAACATTATGGCTTTATGATACCAAAAACATCTGAGACAGTTTAACAAACATCATCAAATATTTTTAACAAACACATTATTCGGACGATTTATGAGATGAGAAATCTTCTGACATTAGACAACAATCCAACCTGTCGTAAAATGTTATTTCTATTCAAAAGTATCACTTATATCGTTCAGTGTAAATCTTACGTGCTGCGTCTTCCGTGTCTCTGCTCACGCACATGCTCTGCGCGAGGAAGCGGCCATGCTGCTCGTGACGTCACACACGAACAACCAATCAGAGAGCGCGCAAGCTTCGACATGCAGGCGGCGCGTGTCTCATGTTTTATCGAAAAACACTTTAGTTTATATTAATGTATTTGTGCCTGACATTCAAATTAAAATTAACCCAACCGCGTTACAACAGCCTTTTATCGTGTAATCTGTGATTGGCCCTTTAGATGAACGAGCTGTAAAGTCAGTTTATAGTCTCAGCTCACATCCACTGTTACATACAGAAAGTGTTTCAGTTTGTTAGACAGCGAGATGATGTTGATAATAATATGACTGAGTACAAATATGGATTCTGTAAATATAAATTTTCATCAAGATTCAATTTAACGAAACAATCACCGAATCCTTTCTTATTGTGCGTGCTTTACTTAAAAGGAGAAAAATATTACAAACGTGTCTTTCAGTAATACAGCTAAAAAGAGGGGTTTCAGTTACCAGTATTTGTTTTTTAGTATATATAACATGTCGGCAAAACTAGCATTTTTATGAAACGTTAACTACGTCACACCGCGCTGCATGTCGGGGCGGGGGTCTGGTCTTAAGGCGATCGCCCCCTGCTGCTGATACTGAGTTTAATATAGATACCTGCTTGCCATTTGTTTCAGTTTTTTAGTTACCAGCGTTGTGTATTATGTAAAGCTCATCATGCAAATATAATGTTAAAATTCTCTACTTATGATAATTTACAAACTATAAATGACAGCGATTATTCACTTTCACGTTATTCACTTTATATCCGCACTGTTTGCACTACATGTTTTGTATCTATTGTTTTTTGTTTTGTGTTATCTGTTTGCACCCTGGGTCTGAGAGAAACGCAATTTCAATTCTCTGTATGTCTGAACATGTGGCGGAATTGACACTAAAGTTGACTTTGATTATTCAATCGGAACTCGGTAAGTAGCAGCTCACAAGCTCATGCAAGTTCTCGTCATTTTTCGCAGCTTTTAACATTTTTAAAAAGAAAAGAAGAGCAGGTAAGATATTTATGTAATTAGTTTAAAGATATTCCTCTCACGACATTATGTTTGTGTTTTGTTTGCTCTATTGCGTTCTATTTAGAAATGATCATCCTATTCTTTTCATCTTTACCGTCCTCACTGTGCGCTAACCAAACGCGACACAACGCTGCGACGTGCGATTAAAGGTGTTTTTTCATGTTAGAGATTTTGTCCTAACCAGCCACAATAGCTCTGATAGGCTGATAGGTCATGTACTGATTGATTTGTATCATTAAATGGTTTGTTTTGAGCTGGTATATATAATTGGTCAAGACTTTAAAAGCCATAATGAAAGTACACAATTTATAATTGTATATTTTCTGTATAATAACCTCAGATGTTAAAAATAATTTAATCATTAATAAAGTAAACAAATGTCCAAACGTTAAAGGTGTGGTCACACTGGATTTTCAGCAAGCACAAATTCTACTGAGACCCCTATGAATACAGACAGCAACTGGATATGATATCAGCGTGTATTATATGCATGACCACACTAAAAGAACTAAAAAGCACTGAAAAGGGAGGAACTCAAAAAGGGTCGTTGGAAACTCTTGTTAAAGCAATAAGCTTTAGAAAAGTCTGTTTGCTAAACTGTTTTCTAAACAGATTAGAAAAGTCAGTGGCTACCAGCAACTGTTTCGTTATCTACATTCTTCAGAATATTTTTGTGTTCACAGGGATACAAACTTGTCACCTTTCTGTGAAATTCGCCACAATGGGTCACTAATGTGATTCGTCTAGATCCGAGTTTTAAATGGGGAAGGGGGTCAAGGTTAAGAGTCAAATAATGTGACGATACAGAACCGTACACTGTTGCTGTTGAGACAGATTTTGGGGATGTGTGTTAGTGTCTCAACTGAGCTTTTACTGTTAAAATAAATAATGCAATAATCACACATGCAGATATAATGCTGTATATAATGCAAAAGTCAAAAAGGTCAGACAGATGTGGGGGCAGACCAGGTGTAGGCATGATGTGGGGGTAGTGTGTACAGTTGTGGCCAAAAGTTTTGAGAATGACACAAATATTAATTTTCACAAAGTCTGCTTCCTCAGTTTTTATGATGGTTTTTATGATGGCTGATCTGCATATACTCCAGAATGTTATAAAGAGTGATCAGATGAATTGCAATTAATTGCAAAGTCCCTCTTTGCCATGAAAATGAACTT
>JAZGTK010016026.1:0-12920 GCA_036877625.1 Ambastaia sidthimunki
ATAAACCTGTAAACACAACAAGCCTCTTCCATCAGTGTCAAGAGTCTCTGATTAAACCGTGTCATCCGAGCAGGTTTATGATTGATTTACCATCAGTTAACATCGAAAACTAGCTTCAGTGTGTCTTTAATAAGCTTACCATTAACCTGCAGCTACATGTGTTGATTACGATCGCCATCAAATAAAAAAATGTGTTGAATGAGGCTCTCGTCCAATCAACAGTCTCTGTAGGAGTGGCCTTAATTAAAAATGGCTCCAGACACACAGAGATTTAGTCTGTAGGTGTTGACTAAGCTCTGTGTAGTCCAAAAAGGCATTTCATTTTATTAGATTATAAGAGCTGCAAAAATTTAAGGGGTATGTGAAATATCTTGGCATGGCATTCCAACTCGGAATGGTTTAGGAAGCAATTAACAGGTTTGCATTAAACGTACAAGATTCCACCTAAAAGTGCGGGTGGAGAATCAATAGATAAAATGGGAATTCACAGTCCACTGCCTGTGCAGCTATATGGCATTCTGTAGGGTTGTTCCAAACCGCAGTGCTTGGAAATACCCACTTTTAAGGGCACTTTCCTCACAATTTTATTTTGTATTATTAAGATACATAGTTGTTTAATTTATTTTGGATTACTTGGCACAATTTCCATTGTTCTATTTATGCTATTTATAATAGTCTTTCTATAATGGAGTTTAGGATTATATGAAGCAGTAACAAAAGACATGTACTGTAAGATTTAGACTAGGAAACAAATAGAAAAACTGTCAGAAAATCTACTACAGAAGAGTTCCTGTTCTTCTGTATTTCCAGAGTTTGTATCAGTTTAGTGCAGAATGCAAATATCTCAATCTTCCCTCTGTTTCTCTCTTACAGTATTTGAAAGTCATTCTAAAAATTAAACTATTTTACTGGACAGATCTAAAGACGTTACTTCTGAAGTTAATGACATAGTTCTTTGCCTTTGGCAAGGTTACAGCTGCCCGGCCATCTGTATATTAAATTACATCTGGTGTGAATCCAGTGACAACGCAGTGAATATGGATTGAACCTGCTGATGTCAAAGCTGTGGTGACATGTGCCAGCGTCCCGCAGGACAAACCAAGACTATCAGTAAAGCTGGAGATTAGGTAGAACAGGCAGTTTCAGAGAGGCTAGCAACAGCAAACTAGCTTTGCACATAATCCAAATCTAAATGCATAGTTTGACAGGCTAGAAGGACATCATATCATTGCATTCTGACTGATATCACAATAGAAAAAAGACAATCACAACTTCTCATGTGACCTTAAAGTAACAGTATATTGTATTCAGAAATGAATTCTGTAATAATTTATCACTATATGAAAAAGAAGGGCAAGATATTCTTCATAAAGTCATCTTGTGTGTTTCATATACGAAAGTAATTGAAGTTTTTATCTTTATTTTGTTTTAGAATTGTACTTTTGAAGCTTTAAATGTCTGAACATTAATGCCCTGGGCAATAGTCTGGGTCATTACCTGGATGCCATTAATGGGCGTGTTTGTAATATAAAACCTGGCCCAAAACAAATGATGTTTCTGCCTATCACTGATTATTGCCCAGACAAAATCACTAATCAAGTTCATCAATGGGTTAGTTATGCTGTCACATGACTTTCACTGAGGAAAAGGTCACCGATATTAGCCATATTTTACCCAATGGTTCATCGATTTCCTTTCCTCACAGTGTCCTCATCAGTCTGTTTAATAAACACAGTGTAGACTTCATACAGAGTTTAACTAATTTAATGATTAAGATAAAGATGATTAGCATGTGGGTGTCTCGGATAATTCAGGTTTTACCCAAAGTATCAGTTGTTTTCAGTTAACAAGTGAATTGTTGTAAATATAGTTACTATTCATTTGAATGCAATACTAAATGATGACAGCAACACATTTCTGGTTTGATAAAGGGGTTCAAAAATGTAACGGTTAACAGCTTCAACAAATCTATAGCCTCTCAGAAACTGTTAAACTCTGTGAAGAGTGTCTGTTAACAAAGAGAGAAAAATCTTCATAACGGCAGTCAATTAACAGTCTGCCAAGAAACACCTCACCAGACTAAATCCTAACGGCAACAAATATGAACATTTCTCCTGATTTTGAGATTTTAAGCAGCAGAGAGAAACAGAATATCAGGCTTTAGTGTGAGGATTACAGTATCTGACTGTAGCTACAGGAACATCATTTCCTCATGTCAGCAGTGTGTCTGACAGCTCACATTTCACCTTTACCAAACTCCCCTCAGCAGGGAAATGTTTAAACGTCTGTCATTGCTCAGTGTTGATTTATTTCACCTCATCATCTGTCTCCTAACTGCTGGGATGAGCCCTGAGATGAAACACATGCTAACTGCTGAGCGTCCATTTAAAAATCTCAGTTAGATATAAATGTAATCACAGCAGTATCAGTGCAGTGACCTGTCAGGACAGAGATGTTCAAACACTGGCGGCTCCAGACGAGAAATCTACATTCACACATGCAAGAAAAGCATTTCAAAGCATGGTGCATTTAGTGTACAATACACTGGGACCGATTTATTACACTTATTAATTTGGCAAAAGCTTCATCCAACGTGACTTGCAGTGTAATTAAAACTCTAGGCTGTATTTGATCAGTATCAGAGTTCCCTGGCAATCAAACTCATGACCTTGGCTGCTAACGCAAGTTGAGCTACGTAAAAAGCACATATTGCTGACCGCTCATGTTAAAAATGACACTCAAGCCGTGGTTGAGATGTTGTAAATTGACACAGGGTAGCCATAAACGAGAACAGCCATGAAAACCTCGCCGTACAGCCCGGCCCTGATAAACAGCCCCTGGAGCTCATCTTATTTTCCTCCACTTTAAATCAAGAGATTTATGAGATACAGATGTGGGTGATTTACGACCACTCAGTCGCCTTTATTCTGTTAGCGGTTGATTCCGTCCTCTGCTGGTAGCCAATTCTGCGCTAGTCGAACTGACAGCCACATGAAATAAATGGCTTCAGCTGAGCAGAGAGGCTGGGTCGTGTTCTAAATATGAATTCAAGATGAGTCTTTTAATGTCTATAAAACAAACCAAAAGCTCCTGGTGTCTGTTAAGATTCTGTGGCCGTCAGACACACTTTCTGTTTGGATCACTAGGGGAGTAAATGTTCCATTAGCTGCAGTAAAAAAAAAAAAAAAAACTTTGGACGGAAACCAAACAGTCAAACAAGCATCAGAAATGATGAGGGTACAAACACAGAAGCTAATGAGACTGAAAGTGAATTTCCATTTTTCACCTGTAAGTAAATGTGAGTAATGTGTAAGTAAATGTGACCATCATGACTGAGGTTCGATCCAGCCGCTCTGTCAGATGATGGCACTCGTTCAACGTGACTCATTCATCTACTAAGTAAATTTTTTTTATTGTAGATTAAGTAGCATCAGTTTTGGATCCGTTTTAAAACAACAAAGATCTTAAGCTCACAGCAATGTCAACATTATTCGAAGACTTGATATGTTTCTAAAACTGCCAGAAATACAGATTTTGGTCACAGCCATCTGTGAGAATTAAAAAAAACAGTTTGTTTGACAGTAGAAATTGGTCTGGTTGTTCGTCATTTTATTTCTCTGTTAAAGACATTTATTTAATATGGAGCCTGGAAGGTCTGCATTGCATACTGTATGCACAGCTATAAAACTGACCAGTTACTAACCTGAGGTGTTTGGGAATGACCACGTATTGATGCTTGTGTAAAAATAGACAATATAAATGATGCATTTGAATGTTAATGACATTAGGTTGCAGTGTATCCCACCTTTGTTCAATATACAGGAAAAATTCTCTGCATATCTAACCTACCTGTTAATCTTACAAAAGAATTTAGCAGATGATACAAAAACGGTTTGATAACGGTCTCAAGCACTAATAAAAAACATCTTCATATGTCAGATATCGTCTCTGAATGACAGATGAAAGTTTGGACCCCGGTTTTGAGTCTAATGATCTTCACATTGTGATGACGGAGGTGATAATGACTCGTCTTCTGCCATTCATCCAGAGTTTGAAAATGAGATTTTACTGTCTGCTGGCTTTCAAATCTGTTCTGTGGGCTGCAGCGAGCCGAACAGCTTTAAATATATCATTCAGACAGGCGAATGATGATAATATATCCACAAGGGCTCCTGTACCTCATGCTCATTGTTACCCTTTTTCCAACATTCCTTGCAGAGAGTCTTTGATATCTGATTGGATAAATCTGTGTAGTGCAGGATGAGTCATCAATACTTTCTGGTCCATTTTCCTTAAAGGGAAAGATGTTAGAACGCGATAAAATTATTGTAGGGAGATTTCAGAGCTATATGTGGTTTAAAAATAAGTACTGAAGATTCCTTTGCAATAGTTATACTCAAATAACATTTGTATACCATTTAGAACAATTAAAATAATACTGTTCCGGTACAGTCTAAAAACTGTTCCACCCAATACATGTTTAAATACATATTGTTCATTGGTTCTAGTCAATCCTGTTGTAGGCTGATTATTGAGCAGTAATGTCAAGTGTGACAAGCCTGAACGTGTGATTAGAGCAGAGAGTGAGAAAGTGACACTGGAGGACAAAATGCTTGATGGAAAATCCATTGTTTAGGTAATGAGGTGCCAGGGGTGTTGAAGAAGCACACAGTACACAGTCAGCATGCTGGACTAGAGCCTGAGCACAGATTTCTGTCAGCTTTCATCTTTTCCTTCATCGTGACACTTTGTGAAATCAGAAAAGTCAAATAAAGAGTAATACAAACATTCTCACATTACATGACATGTAAACAGTTGATCTAATGTTAATCTAATGTTGAATAAATGATCTTTTTAAATGGCTCTGCACAGCCACGTACAAGTTGTACTTCTCTGAAATAGAAAAGGGATTTAATTTTTGACATTATTATTCTCAACATTCAAACACAAATGAAGGGAAAGCTAAATTGCAGAATTCTTCAGAGAATTGTTTTTGTGAACCGTTTGACATTGAGTTGTACTCGTGACCGTTCATGATGAGAGATGCTGGACTTCAAAAGCATAAAATAAATATTAAAGTGTAGACAACAGTGTGACATTTACTTTCATAATTCAAATGAATTCATGTCTAGAGGTTAAGATTTAATTTCAGACAAATCTCAGAGACAATGCTATAAAAATATGCTGTACTCCTGCATAAATCTGAAAGCAGAGAGGAAATGATTTACTAGTTTAACTAGTGTTATTAGTATCTCTAGCTCACAGAGATGAAAAACTAGGAATAACCCAGTGAAGAAACGTACAGCGTTTCATCCATCAGATTGTGATGAACAGATACCAAATGTCTTTAGTTGACACTGTCTGTCTATCTCTGTCATCACCCACTGAGCCAATCCAACCACCTCAAACTCTGACATCATCATCCTCGCACCCCTGTGTCCCTTTAACAGACACCATTCTTCACTCCACCACCCAGTTCAGTCACCTAAATCTGGAGTTAATTAGATCCTCACAGAACAGCAGAGCATTTCCCCCGCGGCTGCCAGATTAAGACAGAAAACTTGCTGTTTTGAGTGGAAAACCTGTAAAAGTCAATCACTTTGCTTTACATTGTTTATGCATTTGTCAGATACAGTAATCCAAAGCAATTTACAATGCTGTGTCTGTGTGTGTCTGTGTCTGTATATTTATACATATGTATGCATATACCAATATAGCATTTAAATATATACCTTAAATATATCATTTTGTAAATAAGCATTTTAAACAGATTTTAGTGAGTTAAACTGAGGATTCAAGATTTATGCTAGAACATGCATGGAACAAAGTTCCGCTAGGATTGTGTTTATAGGCCTGAAACAGTGTCGTTGGGTGGGATGTCCTTTAGTCTGGTGGGATGTATTTTACAGTGGACAGCATGCCTCAACCAACAGTCCCAGATTTATGCTTTTTGTGACACACTCATTAGATTTCATTAAAGATTTTGACCCTGATTCTGACCCGAACAGAGATGGATCGCGCTGTAAAACCTCTTATATATCTGTACTGATGCTTAAAGATCATCAAAAACTCTACACGTGTCCTTGAACATATGAGGGTGAGTGGATGAAGAGAAAGTGTTGAGTATAGTTGCTCTCACTGACAGAAGATAATGACTTTAAATGCAGTTGTAAAAGTCATGACACATGCAATCAGAAAACTGATGGGTCAATATAAATCATCCCAGATTTCTCATTAATTTTCTCCTAAAATGTCTTCATTTCTTCCCAGTGATGAGGTCAATGTGTGAAATCAATGCCAGCTTATCAGCATGTGGTCTTATAGAAACGAGAAGCAATCAGCTCATCTGCACACAAATGACATTTCTGTTACTGACAGAACATCTGTACAACATCCAGCCTTTACACTGAAGATTAACATCTTAGTCATTTATCTGCATCTGTATCAGTGGACTGAACATTACAGATCCATAAAGTTCTGTTTCATGCTCCGTATATTCAGCTGGTTGCAGTTTAAGGGGTTTAAACACCTGATCCAGTAAGTAACTAGTCCTTAATTTGGTAGGTAACCTTAACTTGTATAGGTGAACTGTGTAAAGGTGTTTTTAAATGTGTCTTTAATTTAAAATTTCTCAGGAGAAATATAAAAAACTACTAATGAGATGATCCGAGTGTAGCACTAAAAACTAAAATCATAGCTCAGATATTTTGAAAAAAAAAGAAAATCATTAAATTTTTAAATATTGATTTCAGCCATTTTGACTGATTTGAGCAGGATTTGAAACGATGTTGAGACCTTTTCTTAAAAGCTAGAGGACACACGTGCAAGATAGACTTGCTCTCCATTTAATCTCATTGCTGCCTAGGAGAAACAATTGAGATACGAAGGAGATCTAAAAAACAGCAGCATATCAAACACTGTTATAAGAGCATTTCAAGTGTCTGTATATCTATAAGAGTCATCAGGCTTCAGTCATTGCTGACAAACAACATGACCAGGTTTTCCCATTTGCATAAGTGAAATCTCTCTATCAGTGCTGGTGCAGATTGTAATGGTCTAACACTCATGAGTAACTACCTGCCAACCCCATTAATCTTCCACTTCATTGTCTGGCAATAAAAAGGTGTGTCTGAACATAAAAGATCTCTCCTATCCATCAGTCTTAGTGGCACTCAATAAATGGCCACAGATTCAAACAATGTACAGCCTCATGATAAAACCTTGTTTGTAGTCTGTCTTTCCAATTGGGACGCTCGGATAACCGTCTTAAGCTTTCTAAACCTGTGGGCCCAGCAAGGTTAGCACAAAGCTCAAAATGCAATAAGATGGAAACAAATTTCCAACTTTTCCCCAGTGACACGATCCCCAGATGTTAAGACAGGATTCAGGAGAAATGAAACAAACGGCTTGTTGATCCTGTATAGCGCAATATATGAAGAAAATCAATATAAAACTAAATGAGATGTACTGTTATATATTATATAAGGCAGCTCTGTTACTGTTACAGCCCTGTAAGAAACTCTGTCAAAATATTATCAATCACCGAACAGTGACATCACAATATAACAGATATAATAGCAAAGCAACAAAATGCCTGTGAAACAGACACAAATAATATAGAATTCAAGTGGTGCATTTTAGCACGTTTGTGGTGTTTGCATCAGCGTTCAGTAAAAAACAGAGACATGCAATCAGGCTAATGTACTCGAGTGTGTTCAAAGCTTTCACTTTAAACTGTTAGCAGAGCAATCTGTTAAAATGACGGCACGCCCCCAATGCCCCTCATTAACATGATCCACCGACATCATCAAAAAGATTTAAAAAGTGTTTTATTATCATGAACTGTTATAAAACGACATTATGCAAATTCTTATTACAGCCAAATACTTTCTGCAGGTTTCTGGAGAGTTTAAGAAGCATTGATCTGTGATTTAGCCAATCAGAAATACTCATGAGTACAACTTCATCTGACCAATCACATCTTGTGTTGCAGTGTGGAGGTCAGTCTTTGATTGGCTTGTGGATTTATAGCTGGTTGAAAGGGAACCCAGTTATTACACTGTACAGTTACAGTATTGAGTTCTACTTTAAAAAAAAAACACAGCCACATTAATCATTCAGTTAAAGGCAGATATAGTGCGTCTCATTTAATTCTCAAATAAATCAGGTGTACAAGATCTTGCAGCCACTTTCTCTTCATTTGTAGTTTGCCTCTGAAGATGAGAACCATTATAATTGCAGTTACATTGAATGTTTTTTTAAGTCAGTCAGACGAGAAAGGAAAAATGAAACACTGCTCTTTAGTTCAGAAGAACGTTGTGGAGGTTAATAATGTCCTTTGATCTTTCCTGTTTCATTAAATGTGATATGGTTATAGAAGACAGATGCTAATAGCCTGGCAGCAGATTCCCAACATCAGCTAGTTCAGCAGTCAGGTGCAGTAATGTGAGACACATACGGACAGCATTGTGCTGTTCTGAGTTCTTTAATTTTCTGCAGGAGCAGATGAGCAGATCAAACATGGAGACTTTCTGATCATTTACTCTGGTAACATTGTGCAGACAAAGAGGAACATCATACTGCTATCACAGAGCTCTACAATGTAAACGAAAGGTCAGGTGGACTTTCATAAGATGTGCAAGACAGGTTTTATTATACCAGGTATAACACACAACAGTGCCAATCTCTGGTTGTGAGAAACCTCATGGCCTGTTGAGTTATAATAGCTTCTGCAGGAGAGCAGAAGCAGTCTTGTGCTTATGAAATCAATTCGGCTGAACTGTTGCCATGGCATTTTAGCGCACGGTTAATACCTAGAATCCCTGAGTCTCTCACAGCTCATTTAGAAAGCAAATAAAACTGATTTCCTGTTGTATCAATGCTTACCAAAATTATTTAACATTAAGGCAATTATTTTAGACCAAGATGAACTTTATTGTCAGACATGGTTCCCAGGATTAACACTTAAAGATAAAAAATGAGTAAAGCTGTGTCCATTTCTGCTGTTTTTACTGATTGCTGATTGGATGATCACATAATACATGCGCTCATCCATGGCTCACAATACACTCACAGTACACACAGTTCTCAACACGGTTGAGCTCTCTGAAGCTGAAACTCAGAGAATGAGGAAAATCCATTTAAGAAGTCTTATTTGTGATTTTTATTTTCTTTGGGTGTTACTGTGTATGTTAAGAAGAAAAGATGTATTGGGTTCATCTAAGACAATCCATCGACCAGTCCTGGATATCAAATACAGGCCACCATAAAATGTGTCCAATCTCAGGAAGAGCTTTTACAGCTAGCCTACAGCAACTAGTTGTCCTTGACCAGAGGACTGACAGAAGCAAAGACGCCCAGTGCTTTATAAGACTCATAATCTAGCTCATGTCTTACTGCTCCTTCCATGTTACAAATGAAAGCCGTCTTCCTCCTGTTCTGTTGGTTTAAGGAGGAGATAAATCATCTGCTAATGGCTTGTATGTCTTTCCCCTGGCAGAGACTGAACTTCTCTCAGTAATTCACATGATCAAACTGTTCATTCTGTCAGCAGCCTTAGAATAGTCAGATCTTGAGTTATCAAAGATTATGTTCCAAGTATTTAACGTGAAACACTCCTTTCAAAAATACTTGCGAATTAAAATGTATTTTCTACCCTTTACTCTTCAACCTCTTTATTCCCTGATCTGCTGATTCATGAAGAGGAGCCCAGAGTGAATGCAATTAATTTGTGTTTACAAAGTGAGATTTGATGATCTTGCCATTTGCACAGCCAATCCCTCCTTTAACTTGGATCACAACACACTTCTTCTCAATGGTACTGAATCTCAGATGGTACGCGGGTCTCCTCAGACCGAGAGTCGTAGGAGGAGCAACTCAAATTGAACTGAAAATAAATTAATAAAATTAATCTTAACATGAAATCATTAACGGAAGCCAATCAGCTCTTTCAATCTCTTGTGCTTTATGAGTCATGCTGAGTTTTAGCACTGAACTGCAATGAACTGGAGGACAATTAGCATCCAACCAATTAAATGTGACGTATCCCTGACGTCTTTCTGCTCTGCCAGCCCTTCACTTTAAAAGATTCAGGGTTGTGATTTGTCGCTTAGTTGCTTTTAATTGCATTTCACATCTAGATACCTGTTTGCCTTGATCGTATTTTCTTCTGCTTGTTGGCTAAATCTGAAAATCAAACTGCTTGATTGTTTTTATACATCAATCTAACTGTATTTGCATTATGGGTTACCAATTGACCAATATTAGTTATGATAATAGTTAAGAAATTGCCATGAGATTGTGTTGGACTATGATGAGCCCTGTTTTATATTAAACATCAATACAATTTTGTTTTTCACCAGTACTATGAGGTTGATTTCAGAATTACTATTATTTTGATAAATGCATTACTGAAATTTGTAGGACCCCAAACATGAATACAGTGAAGTTAATCTCAGTGGTTATGCGACAGTCATCTGTCTCGGTTGCATTATGCAGACGGGATTCAGATCAGCATTAAATGCGAGAATGCGTCTCTGACCCTTTGACTTTCACAGGATACAGACTCATACATGCGCATGGAACAATGCTGACCAGCTGGTTTTGCTTATACAGCACAGCAGGTCTGTGTAATATTCTGTGGCAGTCTGTCTATTTATAATTGATTCTTAAGAGACATTGTGATCACCTGACACGAGTGTGACCTCATCAAAGCCTCTGCCCATGCGTATCCCACATTTACTAAAGTATTTTAAGATGTATAATAGAAGTAGTGCATGACATTAAACATTATATAAGAGCCGATACACATTTATAGCCATATGTGATGAAAACCAGGGAGCATCTAATCCTATAGGAAATAAACGACATAATATATGGCTATAAATATTTCCAAAACAGATATGATGAGTCATGAGAGGACCATCAGTTCAATTATAGCTCTTGACCCGGTGCTTGTCTGCTTAGTGGCCAAATCTATTATTTTCTGGCACAGAACGGTGTTCCCAAATGAAATATATGCAGCTCTAATTGAATTTGGGGATTGACTCAATTCAATCCTTTTATCTTGTTTTTTCAGTCCATTCAAAAGTCCTTTTGTTCCATCTGACTGTCTGATTATTTAAAATCTCTTAACTAGGAATGATCTGGAATTGATACTGTACATGTATGATTACAGTCACAATGCTGCTCTGATATGTATCAGTTCATTAGGCTAATTCAGGTTCAATAACAATTATTAGACGTATCCTGCAGGAGAAAACAATGTACTGTATCAATAATATTGAAGCATGCGTTTTATGTTGGTCTTATGTTTTTGCTAGTTTTAGCCCTTTAAGGGTAAAACTAAACTCAATTAAAAAACTGATTTGCGGGACGAGTTTTAAAATTGAGTTAAGTACAGGCAGAAGGACTGGCTCCAAAATATAACAAGCAGCCTATAAATATACAACAGTAAGATGTGTCTTAAAAGATTTACTGTACTTAAGCCCATGCATTTATAGTTTAATGTAAATATTCTAGGGCCATTTAAGAATATGACTCTTAAACTATTACAATAACATGCAATAATTATACATGACACAAACTATAATCCCTCTACAAATATAAAACTACCACAGATTAGTAAACATTAATATTCTCCACATTTTATTTTTTAGTTACTAATTAAAGCGGTAAGAGCCTTTTCATACACTAGATTTAAGTCAATTCTGAAACATTATTTGTTTTGTAATGAAATAAATTAATGGCACAATATTTTGAATACAACATAATAAATATGAATTAAAAAGACCAGGACAAATATGGAAAAACAGGCACATCACCATAAAGTACTTAAAGATCAGAACTGAAACCCTCCAAACAGCCATTTCACAATGACTGTATAAATATTTATAAATTCTTAGAGGACTTACAGTTTTTGAGAAAATGAGCTGCTCTCCAGAGATGACTTAGACATTGGGCTACATACCCAAGTGTCTTAGTGTCTTAGATTCAAAGTCAAAGCTGACCTTTCTGACTCTATTTAACACCAGTTACACAAAACCAGTTATGACAAGACACTTGAATCATTTTATGTTGTTCGGATAACATCTTCAGATTTTAGGCTTGATTTATCCGTCTTCAATCAATGTTTGTCGCCACTCTTTGAAGTCTGACTAGTTTCATCCATTTAGCTCATGGTCTCATTTCATCATTGCAGTGTATGTGATTCATTTGAAAAACGTCATCGATAGCTTTAAACAAAGAGTGTGTTAGCAAAAACAGGAATGTCTTAATGGTTTTGAACTACACTACAACCTGACAGTGTTTAAAGAATATAGTTTCTTTTGTTTAATTTTCCGCTCAGAATGTTCCAGTATGTGTAATGGCATTCATTTTCATCTCCAATCCAAATTTAAAGCACATTTGTGAGTTTACATGATGAATAAACAATTCTTCTAAAGCTGCCTGAGAAATTTTGCTGAGAATGAAACAATATTTGAGTCATGAGGAGCTGGTTATGAGAAAAGAGTGTCTTCTCACTTGTGGAGACCCTGAGAACTATTTGTTTACAAGTAGAAATAAAGTCATTTATTCTGGTGGGTTGTGTTTCGTGGTGGCTGATGGTTTGAATATTCAGAATGTATAATGAGGAGGGAGGGAACTAACTTTAAGTCCTCTTTAAATTTTTAAATCAATGCCATGTTAGTGGTTTCCAAACAGTTCTGTCAATATCAGTTGAAATAAACGAGGAGTAAATGCCACTAATTGGTGTTTTTTTTTTTTTTTTAATACATCAATAAATGTAATTTGTAAAAAGAGTGTTAAACTTTTTACTTTCATTTGTAGTGAGTGTGAGTCAATGAGAATTTGTAATTAAAAACAAGTGGTCGCAGCTCTTGTAGCAAATAAAAACATCAGACTCATAATTTAAAGAGATA
>JAZGTK010016027.1:0-12919 GCA_036877625.1 Ambastaia sidthimunki
GTTTGAAAGAACGAGAAGATGAAAGGACATGTTAAATTCAGTGTCTCTCTGTTTTTAAAGGAAAGAGTGGGGTCTTGCCCACTTCCTGCCTCCAGCTGTTCTCTCCAGTATGAAGGAGAAGAACATTAAGAAGGCCCTCACACACATCCTCAAAACCAACCAGAATTTGGTTCCTCCTGGGAAAAAGGTAAAAAAAAAACTGCTTGATACACATGAAAAGTAACATTTTAAACCTTCTTCTGTAAGTTGCCATCAGACTTCTCAGTGCATATTATCAAACAGATGATTCAACACCAAAACATGTTGAGTCGTGTCTATATACTTGTATTTATGGCCTTAGTTTTCACGTCAGGGACTGATGCTTAATAAAAAAGTTTTAAGTTTTAACAAGGCCCTTCTAAATTATATCACTACAACATTCTCATTGTGTTCTCTAGTCTTCAGTATTTTTTATTACTGTGTTTGAGCTTATGTATTGCTTTCTGTTGAGTTTAACGTTGGGAACTGAGATTTATTAGACAAATTCCTGGTTCTAATTTTAGCTTCATTTCACATGTTTCTCAGAGCTTCACGCTGAACCAGAGGAACTAAGAGTTACTCTGTTTGTGTACTGTTAGTTTTCTGTTCTCTAACTGTGGTGGGATTTTGTGTTCTGTGTTGAAGCTGACGGCGTTACAAGCGAAGGTCCACTACCTGAAATATCTGAGTGAGCTCAGGCTGTATGGAGGACGTGTCTTTAAATCAATACTGGTTGTAAGTGCAGACACTCTATTAACAGACCTGTCAATCAGCTTACCTGTAACTGAGTGTATCTTTAATACAGGTTCAGAGTTTTTAGGGAGGTTATTTGCCTTATTATTATAAAATCCATATTGTTAAGATTTTACAATTTAGAGACCTTTTAGTAGCCTTTTATCTATACATCATATTTCATATACAGCATGCTTTACAACAGGATATAATACAGAGAGAGTACGCCAAAAAATTATCGATGTGGTACATGGGTTTCAGTTGCAGTAATTATAAGCCATAAACACACACATACTCACAGACATGTTTTTACATCTGTCTTTGTGAGGACATTCATTAATACAGTACAATGTCTAGATTCTTACCCTGACCTTAAACATCACAACTAACCTTAACCCTTACCCTAAACCTAACCTTAACCCTAAAACCAAGTCTTAACCTTCAAAAATACCTTCAAATGTGAGGAGCAGCCAAAAAGTCCTCATTTTACTCTCGTTGTCCTCACTCTGATGGTTTAATTGGTCACACTGGTCCTCACAAAGATAGATGTACACAAATACACTGACAGACACACACACACACACACACACAGAGGTTAATGTCTGTTTTTGTGCTGTGAATCATAGCAGGGAGAAAAACACACTGAGGTGACTCTTCTGGTCGGGCCGAGATACGGCATCAGTCATGTGATCAACACCAAGACCAACCTGGTGGCCCTGCTGGCCGACTTCAGCCATGTGAACAGAATCGAGATGTACACAGAGGACGAGAAGAACGTCCGAGTGGAGCTCCACGTCTTAGATGTTAAAGTGAGAGAATGTTCTGTCTCAAATATTAATGCTTCATTATTTAATTTGTGTGTCCCAAACTGATTATCAATTACCTCAAGAAGTAGATATAAAATATTTATACAGCACAAGCCCACAGCAATGTTTATGCATGACTTTTCATTATCCTTTCTAATTGTACACATGATCTGAAGCTGATAATACATTTAGACATTTAAAAATGCATTTATTAAATTATCAAACAGATAATGCTCTGATTGGTCACTGATTGAATTCTGATTGGACGAGAGATCACAGTTGTGGTTAAATTCACCTGTGACCTCACATTTTATTAGATTAATACTCCAAGTTGCTGTGTTGCTTGGCAACCATGAACACCCTACAATTCGATTATGATGTGACCGAATGTAACTTTGTTGAGTAAATATTGGCGTTGCAGCTGTGTAATATCAGCAAGTTTGTGTGTAACATTAATTCTTCAATAGTAAATTCATGTGGTTAACTCAGTGTAGCTCCCTCTGGTGGCTGATGACTTTATGAACAGCTTTGGAGTCTTTGTTGAATGCTGATGTTTCTGCAGCCAATCACGCTGATCATGGAGTCCAGCGATGCCATGAATCTGGCCTGTCTGACTGCAGGATATTACAGACTGCTGGTGGACTCCCGCAGGTCCATCTTCAACATGGCCAACAACAGCAACTCTTCAGGTGAGGCAGCACTCATATCATACACCGTCCTCGCTGAAACAAGTTTAGCAGCCGCAGTTTCACTGTATATTTGACTGTATATTGGCATAATTTACACATGGGCTTCTGTTTGTTTCAGGACACGACGCTAAGGGCAAGCACAACTATCAAGCAATCGACTGGGATTACAGTCCCTGCAGTGTGTGCGATGCGCCGCACCCGGAATATGCAGCCTGCGGTCAACACGAGTGTGATATTATCCCCAACGTTGCAGAGATCCACCAGTCTCAGCATCGTATGCACGGGGACGAGAAGCTCGAGCGAATGAGCAGAGGAGGCCACGCTTGTTCTCAGCAGTACTTCAGTCTGCCAAAGAACAAACCTCAAGACTCGCCCAAAAGCGCCAAGGTGTCCTTCATATTTGGTGATCCTCCTCTCGACAACATAAACCCCCAGAACCTCGGATACCATAGACTGATGGAGGACATCCCAGAGGTTTTGGAGGAACACCGGTACCTGTACGCTCAGCAGAAGGACTACAAGCCTCTGGACGCATCAATGGAGTTCGACGGGTTTCAGTACGGTGCCCACATGGTCTACGGCGATGCCAAAATCTTCGGTACGACGGAGGGCATTGAGGAACCGCTGCTGCGTGATATCTGCTACGCGGAGACCACTGATGACGCGGAAGACGACGATGACATCAGCTGCGAGGAGGACACGATGATGATGATGATGGGGGACATGAAGGACAAAGCAAACTCTCTCCTGTCTCTGTCGGAATCTAGCGACGACATCATCGATCTTACATCACTTCCTCCTCCGCCGGAAGGCGACGACGAGGAGGAGAACGACGTTCTTTTGCAGTCGCTGAACTTGGCGATTGCCGCCCCACCGCCCGGGTTCAGGGACAGCTCAGATGAAGACGACCATCACGGGCCTCGAGACCAAAAAAACGCAGCTTTGCTAAAAAACGACATCCCCGTGTCGCTAATCGATTCGGTGCCGACACAAGCGGCTGGAGGGACAGAGCAGGTATTCAACGATGCTGTGGTCTCCACCCTGCAGGCCCTGGAGGCTCTGGCAGCCTCTGAAGAGCAGTCGCACCCACAGTCGGACAATAGTTCAGGTTCTTACACTATTGTAACGTTTATTCATTGACATTGTACGACCATCCAGACGTTGTATTTTTTTGTTGTTGCTCCTTCTGTTGTTCCATTGGCTTAAGTGAAAGTTCCATGTTTCTTATGTTTCAGTTGTGTGTGTGTTGCATTTGATTTATTAACCATGTAAATGGAACTTTCCATGAATAACGTACAAATTGGTGTCCTGTTACTTTAACGTAAAAATAGTAATAATTAATTATTGAAAACATTATTGGCTGTGTACCACATTTTTGATGTTTAAATAATAAACATTTTAATATGTTCATTGCTAGAACATTCATACAGGATTGGAAATAAATGGCCAAACTCTCATAATAAAATGTACTTAGGGTTTAAGCACCTGCTTCAATTTCTGAAGAAAAAAAATCTCTACCACACCTCATTATTATGTCTTAAAGGTGCAGTAAGCAAAATAACAAACACTATGCAACACGTAATGATTAAAAATAATTCATTCAGACACCATTTGCAGTCCATCCATGGAAAGTGCCAAATGTGTTAAGTTAATTTGTGCTTTTTTGGTGATTCATTTTTGTTAATTTATTTCATTATTTATGTTATTATTTGTTGCATTTCATAGTCTTCAAAGTTTTGTACAAATAAACTATTTTAAAGTATGTGCGGTGAGGTGTACGGTGTGGTTTACTAAATGTTTGTCTCTCTACGCAGGTGTAGAAATAACTCGATCCTTTAGCCCGGAGTCCTCATCGGATTCTGGGAATGAGACAAATTCCTCTGAAATGACGGAGAGCTCAGAGCTGGCAGCAGCTCAGAAACTCTCCGAAAACACTTTGAAAATGTTTGTAGCAACAGCAGAAGGTTACCAAGCGCTAGCTGAAGAGCAGACAGAATTTCGTTTAACGCCCTGCAACATCAGGGCCTCCCTACGAAACCTGGAAGACAACCCTCAGACCTCTCTTTCTCGGAACGCTGTCCGCTCAGAACACTTTGAGATG
Source organism: Ambastaia sidthimunki (assembly GCA_036877625.1). Classification (NCBI taxonomy): domain Eukaryota; kingdom Metazoa; phylum Chordata; class Actinopteri; order Cypriniformes; family Botiidae; genus Ambastaia; species Ambastaia sidthimunki. The sequence goes on from JAZGTK010016027.1 coordinate 4,347, forward strand.
GAGCCGGAAACCATGGAAACCAAGTCCCTGACAGAGTACTTCAATCAAATGCACATGGACATGATGATGGGAATGCCACAGGGAAAACCAGAGGAGCGTGACGCGGAGGCAAGACCCCTGGGTGAATCTGAGGTGCGCCAGATCCCGGAATCACACGCAGAAGATGTTGTGGGGAAGTACAACACCTTCAGCGTGAGAGAGTCCCATCGTTCAGGCCCCTTTGACCTCGAGAGGAGGTATTTTGCATTTCAAGACTCAAGTCAAAGATCGCACGCGAGTAATAAAGCAGATACTCTACACTCAGACAGGGTAACCCAAAAAGTCAACAAAGTTGAGTTGGATGACTCTACAGACACCAGTTCCCCTGCAAAAAAGCAATATGTGATGGAGCGAGCCCGGAACGAACATCCACAGAGCAGAGCAGCTCCATCCGAGCAGGAAGTGGCACGGATGTATGAATACCCACTGCCCAAACGCATGTCATCTTTACAGAGTGAGGGGATTCATTCACTGCAGAGTTCCCAGAATTCCTCTATTGATGCCGGCTGTTGTACAGGAAGCAGCTGTGTGACGCCAATGGACTCTCCGCTGTGCACAGTAGATAGTGTCCACTCGCATACAGAATCCTCTGTGAAGGGTCCCGCCTATCCAAATCAGACCATAGATGCAGCTTTTTTGAGAAAGCACCACGGCCCGGCTGGCGCGGAGTCGACTGCGAGCGCAGGCAGAGACGGATCCCAGCGGATGCCCAAGATTAAAGAAACTACAGGTACAGCAGGCTTGCATTCAAGAGCTTACTAAGACATTTGTGGTTTATTCAATATGAGAATTACCCAACCTAATGGGAAGTTTATTGTGACAGGCTGTATTAAACATTGAGAATGTATTCAAAGTAATTTGTTTTGAGTTTGTGACATTTGAAGTGGTTGACACTGTGCCCCAAAAATACTGAAGCACAAGTTTCTCAAACATTTGCACAACAGTGTCAGATGTATGAGAAATTATAAGCTTATAAACCGGAAGTACTGTTTCACAGATAAAACAAACTCTAATTAACAATATAGAGTTCTGTTTGTAGAGCATCTAGTGTTTTTCAGAAACTCCCCCTGCCTTCCATTGGTTGACCAAACAGGTAATCCCACCCCAAACTCAGGTCATCATTTGGGGCAATGGTGTTATGTTCGGCCCATTCAAATTATCACACTGTGATTCTTTCTGATGCCACTAGTGACGCAAAAGCGACACTTTCCAATCAGATATGACTGTATTACGGATTGCTAAGTCTTAAACCTCATTAAAATACCCAGATTTAGAAAATTGAGGCCTGTGTAGATAATTTCTGCAATATAATGGCCAGGCTTATCGTAGACTTCATTCATTTTAGAGTGAAATTAATTTTATCTGTCATTGTTGCGTTAGCATAAGTTATGTTAAGCTGTCTTTAAAGGTGATTTTCACAAGCGTATAATTATGAGACATAATACTGGCTGGAGGTTCTCAGTAAAGAATAATTTCTCCCTCTCTCTTTCCCACCCCAGTGTAGCGCTCTGGAGATGAAGACAAAACAGAAGAATTGTCTTCTCACGATACGTCCATGCTCATCCATAGCACAGATTCCTATGTGCCAAGCCAGAGGTGATCGGAGGTCTTGAATGCTTCCCTGTTAATACTTGCACTTGGCCTCAAATGACCCCCGCTCTGGTTGCCTCAGGGAGGCGGAAATGGAATTTCAATAGGAAAACTTTTGGCTCAGGGAGCAGTGACACTTTTATGGAAACCACAGCAGACGGTCATAATCAACCCAAGTTTCCAATCCCTGTCATTGGTAGAATCATTGTGAAAACGTGTTTGCAACCCATTTAACCAAGTAATCTGACAGGTGTGTGTGTAACCGGAACTTAATTTGATACATCTGGAATCGACTTGTTCCTGAAAAGTGGGTTTTCATGGATCCAGGTGATTGGAGGGGAGGGGCTGCTGACATCACCTGAAAAGGAAAACCGTTTAAGAAGCATATTATTTATTTATTTTTAGGAATAATGTGCACTGATTTGAACACAATGGATCACTAGACCCTTAATATGATCTATTTTGATTTCATTTTGACTTTGTAAATCTAGCACAACAAACATCTTTGCCACAAGAAAACAAGCTTCCAGTCCTCGTCAAACATTGGAACAAGGTTATCCATGTTATATTGGATGGCACACGACCCCAAGCATAGGGACTGTACGTTGCTTTGAGAAATTGTTGCACCAGTCACTTAATACATCTATTTTAGCCACACGTTGTGTCAAATTCCTCAAGACTGCATGAGCAGAGCTCTTATCTTAATGCTCTGATGTTTTTTATTTTAAAACCAGCAGAGAAACTTTTCAAAGTGCTGCTGGAGTGAAGCCACATCGGTCAGACGGATCTTGTCAGCTCTGACGCTGGAGCTGAAGTGATTCAGGAAGTTGCTTTATTTTCCTAACGGGAGGCTTTGGAAAAGTTATTTTGATGACCAAAGCAAAACTGCATACGATGCGTCGCATTGCCATGCAGTGGCTGTTATCTGATGGTAGGACTGAACGTCACACAGCTTTCATTTAGCCATAGCAAAGCCATATGTTGACACATATACTGTATGTTTGTCATGAAGATGGAAATCAAGGTATGTGGCCAATGTGATGATACATGGTTTGTGTATATTTTGTGTAATATGTAAAATAGAATTCTACAATATATGTAAAAGAATTCTACAATTCTACATAGAATTTTTAAAAAGTATATATATATATATATAAATAACATAACCTGATAAATGCATCCTTTGATTTATTCCATGTATTTATTTTAGTTTAGTTTCCACATTTAGCCAGAACACAATTAAAACAGCTATACATTCTGCTTAAATGTTAATTTCACAATCTTTATCTTTTCATTAGTTGTTGTTCTTATTTGACTAATGCAGTGACATTTTCATGGTTAACTTAATAATCTTGTTGTGTTTAATTTCAATGAACATCATTAAATATTTACGCTTGGATAAAGTAATCTGCCGTCTTTCTTTCATCTTTATATTTTTAACATTTAATCTTTTGTGATTTTACTTTCATTTATAGGAAAATAAGAAAGTTTTGAGCTAAATTTGGGCTTAATCTGTAGAACACAAACTAATACTAATACAACTAATACAAACTTCTACTTTACGTATAATTGTTTTGCATCACAAAGAAAGGCTTCAGTGTTTCTGTAGCTCAACTGGTAGAGATTTGCGTTAGCAGCACAAAGATTGTGGGTTCGATCCCAGGGAACAAGTACTGATAAAAATGTTTACCTTGAAAAATGTTTACCTTGAACTAACTTTGTTCTGAATTAAAATTCAGAACAAAGACAAGGGATGACCGAAGACAAAGAGGAAGTTTGTTATCTTAATATATTCGCACTTTTGTTGTGATCTTTGGTCTTGCGTTGGTCAATGACACCTGTGCTGAAACCATCCTGGTGGCTTGAAGATCCAGAGGATTTGAACAATGTTTCTTCATACTGTCATACATCTCCAGAGGGTTGAAAAGAATTTTAGGTCAGATGAAGATGGTGAGTAAATGAATATGTATTTCAGTTACAAATGTGAAGAGACAGATGATGTGAGGAGGTTCATGCAAGTCAGAACGTTGTAAGAATGTTATTCAAACTTTTTTAAATCTGTAACTTTTTAATTGTTCCACTAACTACTTAACAATAAGGTTTGTTCTGAGAATATGTTGTTGTACTTAAGGTATATTTCTGAATAAGTGACCGTTGTCAAAATCAGGCCCAAACTCAGCCTCATGGAGTTAAACTTTTATTAGTTTTAATGAACTGATACTACAGTGTTTCACAGGCAGAAACATAATTCACACAAGTATGAACATGAAATGGTATGTGGTGTTGCGCAGAGACCTCAACGCAGAACAGTTTCCTTCATGTTTGAGCCATTAAACCAGCCGTTATTCCAGCAGCTAACCGTGTCAAATATCTAGCCTCTCTTTACACTTTTGCTTATAAAAGTTATTAAAGTTTACTTTGATCACTGTAGCAACTCTTGCAGAGAATGTTGTGTACTTGTCCTGTCTTATGAATGGCAGTCTTTCAAAACACAACACTACACAATTGAGTTTGCCTTCACATTCTTGTGGAGGGTGTTTTGAGCTTTAATAATGGTTGAAAATAGCAGCTCAAACAAGCTTTAATATATCATAAATTTCAAAATCTGTGGTTGTGTGTGTGCAGATTCCACCCTGAGATCGTGTAAACATTTCAAGTTAACAGATATTTTTGTTCTCTTTCAGATGACAAAGGATGTTTATTATCATCGTCTGTCTTATCTGTCTCAGCTGAATGCAGCTCAATGGTGAGTCTGAAGTGGCACGTCTCTGGTGGGTAATCCACAGATGTTTGGAGGAACAAGATTGGATGTCTGGCTACCTGCTCTTGGAGAACCTGTAGAATTATAGAATGCTATTTCGTTGAAATATTTGATGCATGAAAGGTGCATGAAATATTTGCAACTTTAGAAATGCATTTGTCAGACTACATAACCTTTTAAAATGATCTAGTCAAGCAACAGCCTCCCTGGTGTTAAATTTTTTATTCAAATTAGCGAAAAGTGTATTTACTTTCAGCCGTCTAATCACATAATCAGTCAACATGGAGATGCATTTACTTGAATCCAGTCATCAGACTGCAATGCATTGTGGGATACAGAATCCTGTGGTTGTTTGTATACGACACAAATGTCACATGAGCGTTTATTATCTCTGCTGCTGTGAATGAGGAACACGGACAGTAGAACTTCCCTCTTGTTCTGAAACTGCTGTGGCCTTTGTTGTCACTTTATGAACCTCCAGTCACTGAGCTATAACTAAAAACATCACATACTGACTTTCATCAGACAGATGATATTGCAGTCATTGAACTGAAACAGAACAATGTAATCAGTGGACTGTAGGTGCCAATCACAGGAGGGGCATTTGGAGCTCTGATAGGTTTAAAACGGAATCTTCCAGTTACAGCAAAACTTCCCTTTTCTCTGCATACGACTGCCTGTGCTTTGCAGCAAAACTTTATTTTGTGTCTAATCGTTGCACAGCTTCCATCTGGACGATAAATAGACATTCCTACCATGGTAAGAAAATTGTTATTTACTTTTAGAAAAACCTTTGTAATATTATTATATTAGGGTATTTTCATTTACAAAATTGTGTTCATTTAAAATCTGTGTTATGTAGTTGCTCTGCGTATTGTTTCTGTACAAGGGCTAGCCTTGTACATGCATTATATTATTATATATTGTATTATTTATGTTATTAATATTGTATATTATTTATTCATTAAGGGTGTTATACTGAAAACTCACTTTGCTATTTTGAGATTAAACGTTTGTTGTCAATCTTTTCACCATATATCTACGAAACCTCTTAGTTTGGCTGACGGTATTAATGAATACTGAATGATATTTTTTTCATATTTCTCCAGGTCTCTGTGTGGTGCTGGATTAAATTAGCCTGCTTGCTGATTGTGGCTTTCAAGATCAAACTACCTCTGTGTCAGATGAGTTTGAGGACCCTGAAAACTCACCCCTGTGATATACATGAAAATGTAACTACGATGTCGGTTGTGATCAACTGTCACGGTCGTCGATTGGCAAACCTTCCAACTTTACCAAAAAACACCACAAACCTTGACCTGTCCGAGAACAAGATCAAGAATTTATCATCTGGAGCTTTTCAGAACCAGCTGAATCTAACCGAACTGAATCTGAATTGGATGAACAGGAATCAGGACGTTGTTGTCGCCTTTAAGGTTTTCTCAAACTTGACCAAACTACAAATATTACAACTCAATGGAATCATGTTGAGTCACATACCAGAACTTCCAAAAAGTCTTTTAGAACTCAGACTGCTGGAAAACAATATTACATCAATAAGCACAACTGCTTTCTTGTATGTGAAAAATCTGACGCATCTTTATCTTTCAAGAAACTGCTACTGCTGGAATCCTTGCTTTAAAGATTATGATATTGAAAATGGAAGTTTCTCTGGCCTTACCAACCTAAAACATCTCGCTTTGTCTTACAATAACTTAACTCATGTACCCAGAGGATTGCCGGTTTCCTTGAGAACGCTGGAGCTTGCGTCAAACAGAATAGCACGCATTGGAGAGCATGACTTTCAAACCCTCAACAATCTGGCTACTCTAAAAATCCAAGGAAACTGTCCGAGATGCTATAATGCTCCATATCCGTGTATTCCATGTGATAATGTTTCTATTGAGATTCATCCACATGCTTTTGCTAACCTTGTAGAGCTCCAATTACTGCATCTTGCAGGAAATTCGATTAGATCACTCAATGCCAATTGGTTTAAAACGCTATTAAAGCTGAAGGAGCTGTACCTTTCCTACAACTTTTTGGCAGTTGCAATTGGTGACAGTAGTTTCTTGAGTCCTTTACCACTGCTCCAGAAACTTGATCTCTCCTTTAATTACGCTCTAAAGAGTTACCCCGAAACTGTTAACCTGTCATCCAGTTTTTCTAAATTAACCTCACTTGAGACGTTGCACATTCAAGGTTTGGTTTTTCAACAAATCAAAGCAGATACCTTTCATTCTCTGTTTGGCTTACAAAATCTGTCTGTGTTGGATGTGGGCACGAATTTTATTGTCCAAGCAGAATCGAACATATTTGAAAAATTACAAAATTTGAAACTGCTGTATCTTTCAGAAAACAGGCTTCACCCAGTGACAGAAACAAGGCCCATGATTAAAGACTCAGGCGCTGATTTGAAATCTTCGTTTGTGATGCCTCCGTTGGCAGAAGGCTCCAGTCGTAAGAAGAAACATTCCTTTGAGACTGCAAACAATCTTGTGAAACCAGAGTGCTTTGCTGCTGGTCGTGTGTTGGATCTGAGTCGAAATAATCTTTTCTTTATTTCTCCCAAACAGTTTGAGGGATATGGGAACATCTCCTGCCTCAATCTCTCCAGAAATGGTTTTGCTGCGGCTCCAAATGGAACCGAATTCTCTTCACTTCCAGGTCTGAAATATCTGGACTTGTCCTTCAACAAAATTGACTTGGCCTTCAATGAGGCCTTCACAGAGTTACAGAGTCTTGAAGTTCTGGACCTTAGTTACAACCCCCATTATTTCATTGTGCCAGGGGTCATGCACAATTTGAATTTCCTTGAAAATTTGCCCTCTTTAAAAGTCCTAAACATGAGTGTTAATTACATCTACACGCTAACCACCAAAATGATGTCTAGTCGTTCTCTTGAAGAGCTACAGTTCCAGCACAACAGTCTTGGCAAGTTATGGAGGGAGAAAGACAAAACTTATGACCAGCTTTTTCATAACTTGACCAATTTGACCTATCTTGATATATCGTACAACGAAATTGACAAAATCCCATCCAGAGTTTACAGTTACCTTCCCAAAAGCATTAGAAAACTGAGAATAAGCCACAATCATCTGACAAGTGTCAACTGGACAATGTTGAGACATTTTAAACATCTCCAAGAGCTCATTTTAAGCAGCAATAACATTCATTACATCTCCAGCAATTTGTCAGAGCATGTTCCCTCCTTAACCTTCCTTGATCTTCAACACAATAGAATATCAGAGCTCGCCGGTGGATTTTTAACTGGGGCCGTGAACCTGGAGATGCTGGATCTCAGCAACAACAAACTGATAACCATCAACCAATCCACGTTTCCATCTGACACTGAGAGCTACCTGAAGAAACTCTGGCTGAACGATAATCCTTTTCACTGCACCTGTGATTTACTTGAACTGGTTCTGTGGCTTTACGACACAAAGGTGGAGATACCAAAGCTGGTGACACATGTGACCTGTGCCGTTCCGGAGGACAGAAGAGGTACACCAGTAATACTCTTTGACATTAAAGAATGCATTGATGACCATGTGACCTTCTTGGCGTACTTTTTCTCTACTGTGATTATAATGTGCACTATTGTTGTGGCTCTATCTATGCACATGTTCTACTGGGATGTTACCTACATGTTCTACTATTTGAAAGCCAGATTCACTGGGTATCGATATCTGAGTTCCAACAGCTTCGTCTATGATGCCTTCATCACCTACGACACCAGAGATCCGCACGTGTCCGACTGGGTGTTGAACCACCTGCGGGTGCAGCTGGAGGAGAAGGGCGAACGCCTGCTGCCCATTTGCCTGGAGGAGCGTGACTGGCTACCAGGTTCTCCAGTGATGGACAGTCTGACCCACAGCATCCAACACAGCCGTAAAACTGTGTTTGTGTTGACAGAGAGGTACGTCAAGAGCGGCTCCTTCAAGCTGGCTGTGTATCTCGCTCACCAGCGGCTACTAGAAGATAACGAGGACGTGATTGTGTTGCTGCTTTTGGAGCCTGTGCTGCAGCACTCGCATTTCCTGCGCTTGCGCAGGCGGCTGTGCGGTCACAGCATTCTGGAGTGGCCGCATTCACCCTCTGCAGAGTCTTGGTTTTGGCAGTCCCTCCGAAATGCCATCCGTGTGGACAACCAGGCGATGTACAGCGACCTCTACAGCAGATA
>JAZGTK010016028.1:0-12919 GCA_036877625.1 Ambastaia sidthimunki
GTCAGTGGTGCTGGTCTGGAGTTTGCGAGCCAGCTGACATAGGGGACTAGTTTTAGGTCTCAGTTCTTGGGTTTTAAGTGCTTCATGCTGCAGTGTGTTGGGAAAGCTTAAATTTAAGTGTGTCCTGAATTTAAGGGAGCGTTTTTGGATCTGTATCATTAAAGGGTATCGGCCTAATTCGGCCCTGCATGCATTAGTAGGTGTTCATCTCTGGACTCTTAAAACATTTCTACAGAATTCAGCATGCAGGGATTCTATTGGATGTTTGTCCCATTTGGAGTCTGACAGACATTATGGGCCCCAAATCTCACATCCGTATAGAGCTATTGGCATGATAACACTATCAAAGATTTTACACCAGACTGTTGCAGGGATATCTGTTTGAGTAAAGTTGCCTTTAATAGAGTAAACCGTTCTTCTAGCTTCTCTTTCAGTGCATTCACTGCCAGACCGTAACCTCCTGACGCGCTGATTTTTAAACCGAGGCAGTCATAGTGTAAAGTGTGCTCTGTTGCACCATCTCTCTCACTGTCTCTCTCTGAGGCTTGTCCTAAGCTCACTGTGTGTGTGTGTTAGAGATTTGTGGGGTGGGGGGTGGTTAGGGTTGTGTGATGTTAGATTTAGGGTTGGGGAATAACATATTTCATTAGCTTGATATATAATCAATAGAAGTCTATGGCTGGGTTCTTTGTGAAAGGTTGTGTAGCGTTTATGTGAAATTGTGTGGTTTTGTGTTGAATTGTGTGATGTGCACTGCACATTTTGTGTGTGTCTGTGTATGACTTGTGAGGATTTCTGTGGCATTGCATTGTACTGTTCGGTGTTTTGAATAACCAAATACCTGTCTTTCTCTCTGCCTGTCTGTCTCCTTTCTCAGACATCTGTGCATTTATTAAAGCATCTGTCTCCTCAGTGAAACATGAAAGACACTGAGCAAAACATATCAGCCTTATCTTACAGGTCAGATATCTGAAATATCCCTCAGATACCTTCAGCTGCCACACACACAAAACATTCCAGCAACTACACAACAGTTTCTCTGAGTACAATAAAATCTGTTTATTCAAAGACTGCAATTACAGCAAACACACACACATAAGAACAGGGTTGACTTTGTTGTGACAGATGTGTGTGTTGCCCTGGAGTTTAATTGTGTGTGAGATTGTGCTCTCAGCTGTATCTCAGACAAACACCTCAGATGAGAGTGTGGAACTCTGGGAAACAGCACAAAATTATAACGTTTATCTGCCAGTAAGACACAAAAGCCAAAATAGAAAATGACCTATTTTTAGAGAAATCTCTGGGGAAGCAACAAAGTGACACAGAACACATCAGTCAGCACTGACGCTATAGAAACAAACTTCCATTATTTCAATAACAGTGTCCGATCAAACTGGCTGATGTTTCTGGGCTTTATCCTGACATCTGCAGGTATGGATGATATACATCAGAAATGGGCAACTGGCGGCCCGCGGCCCGCTAATCATATTATGCTCTCGTCAATTCTGATAAATGTAAGAAACAAGATTAGGAAGATGTTAATTCTAACACACGGCAGGAGAGCTCGCTATCGATCCCGCCGATCACTGTTACCATCACCGTCATCTTTATCACTGAATCATTATATTCTTACATTCAGTCAGGCATATCTTTAATAGTAATATGTGGATTTTGGTAATAACATGTTTTTGTGAAGCACTTTATTTCAGGTTATGTTGAAAATGTTCTGTAAGATGGACCTTTGTATTTGTTTTGTGTACATTTAGTGCAATTGAGATTTGCTTGTGGATGAAGTTGACCATTTAAATTAGCATAATTGCAGTTTTATAGTTAACATTTTTAAAACAGACACACACACACTATTCATCATTAGTTCAAAATATGCGAGTGTAAATTAGTAATCTGGCCTCTTTGTTTAAACAACAAAAACTACTGGCCCTCGTCATTATCAAAGTTGCCCATCCCTGATATAGATGGATGATGCGGAAGCTCAGCAGGTTCCTGTTAAACATATTTGATCTGTTCGCAGATTTCAGCTGGTGCTTTGAGGCTTTTATCTGGAATGTCTTGTGACTAGACATCAGATTCACAGATTCACTTTTATAATAAATCCACACAAACACTAAATCAACACAGCTGAAACACAAGAACTTGTGTGAGAGAAAGACTGACAGAGAGATGGACACAGTCAGCATCTGCTCCAGCCAATCACAGATTACCAGATCACAGCTCATCCCACAGGAAGTGTAGAGGAGGGGAGCGTCTGGTTGCAAGAAGTCGACTGGACCAGCTTAGTCTCTGGAAAAGTCTGTCTTCACTTCTAATGTCTTTTCAGGCTGTTCTTTCTCTCTGTCAGATGTTTTCTCTGATGATTCTTACAGTAATACCTCTACAGTTTATAAGATGATTCTTACAGTAATAACCTCCACAGTTATTACTACTATTGTCTCACTTCTCAAGTTTAACACTCCACTGATTAAGACTTTGTAATAATAACCAGAAGCGAGTTCAGTGAGGACAACATCAGAACTGTCGTAACCATCGTTAAGTGAAAGGGTGTCAATCAGCTCCCTAGTCCTTTTAGGAACCTTTTAGTGGAATTGTTTTTCTGTTCCCTAAAAATTACCACAATGCAATGCAAAAACCAGGGGGCATCAATCCTCACTATACTCTCTTACCAGAAATTGTCACATTTTCTCATGCCTTTTAGATCAACATTACATGAGGCGTCTCAATAAGCATCTTGGAAATGTTATAGAAAAAAAAATGTATTACATATATCAACATTAGCATAAACACACAACTTTCTGAACCAGTGGCAATCTGGGTAATGGTACCGGGCAGCTCAGTCATGTTCTTTCTGACAAAATAGAAAATGCAAGCAAAATATGAATTGAAAATGTTTTATCTGACCACAGTAAGTGTTTCTGCAGTGTGGTTTTTGGATACTCTTTGTACCAGCGTCCTCTGACATCACAGCTGATGTCAGGGTGACACTGAAGGTTTTCAGACCCTGAGTGTTTCTGTTCTAACATCAAAGTCTCAAGGTTATTTTTCTGTTGCACCAGAATGTTTGTAATGTCACATTACATTAAACATCACGACACAGCAGGTCGTATAATCAGCTTGCAGATGTGTGCTGGATGGAGAACTTCAGGTCCTTTAAAACATGTCGACTGAATCTAAGCATATAATTGGTTCCATATTAAACACAAACAAGAAAGAGATTTAATCAGCAAACACACAACAAAAGTAACACCCTGTAATGATCTCACTACAGCTCTATAGTGCACACACATACAAACAGACACACAAATCGACAATCCATTTACCAGCACAAAGGCAAAACTTCACAAACACCTTTAAAAAAAAGCATTTATTATTAACATTATGAAATCCACAAGCCTTATATAAAAAAAATCAACATGACACGGGCTGAAGATACAAAACTGTGACATGTCTGACAATCTAAATTCAGTCAATATACAGTTTATACAGCAGTAAAACAAACACTCCTTCACCTGCACTAAACCCTCTGACAGCATCTTAAACAGAACACACACTCAAACACATTCTATCCTTTGTGGGGACTTTCCATAGACATAATGGCTTTTATACTGTACAAACCAAATATTCTATCATCCCCTCACCCAACCCCTAAAACTATCCCTCACCCAACCGTTAAAACTAGCCATAAAGAAAAGCAAGATAAACAAGAAGCACGCACACTTATTAGCAGGTGATAACTCCTGACTGTAGGTTTTCTGCTTATTTATGTGCTATTATAATAAATAAACACACATTATCTTCCTCACTCCCAGGGGCCCCAGGCTCCTAAGGGTTTCGGGTCACAGCGTGGGTCATCAGGAGGGAACGTGATTGGTTCAGACTCTTGCTGGTAATGCTGCAAGCGTTTGAGCAGGAAGTTCACAATCTCTGGGTGTTGATGAGAAATCTCCACACGCTCCTCTGGATCTTTCTCAACATCAAACAGCATCACCTGCTTTAGAGGCTCAGAGAGCTTCACCTGATGGGCACCAGGGGGTGCAAACCACAGCGGACAACCTGAACAGAACCCAACAGTTTAACAAAATCACAGTTTGTGTATTGATGCTTTACATAATCATTTTGCACACAGTGTCGAAAAAACATGTTATTAATCTCCACTGAGATGATGTTACCAGGGTAACCCGTCAGAAGCTTCCAGTTGTTGTATCGAATGGCAGCGTGGATAGACACGTTAAATCCTGAACATCCTCCGTGAGCGACTGGCCGAGATGCAGACGACCGTAAAGATTCCTGCAGGAAATCACCTGACACACCTTCACCTTGACCTGCAGACGACAGTGAGGTCATGATGATGAGGTTTCTCAGCCAGTCAGACTCCAGGTTTGATGTATAAACAGTCACTCTCTCACACTTACAGGGCGCAATGTCTTCATACAGCGGGTCAATGTTGTGCAACAGCTCAACACGAGGAGACGCTTTACCACGACTAAAATACACATCACACACATCACACGCACCGTACTGAGAACATCATACACACTCTGAACACTCAAAAGTATAGCAGATTAGTTTGTGCAGTTTCACACCGTGGTTGTGCCGGTGTATGAGGACTGATGTGTGACATTACTCACCTGATTGTTTCCCACATGTTAAACCCATCCAGAGGTTTGGTGCCGTTAGTTGATGCCCCAGCCAGACCCACAATAGTAGGCAGCCAATCAGAGACATGCATGAGCTCTCGACTCACAGCTCCTCGCTGCTCTATTAGTGGTCCAGTCACAAAGGCCACACCTCTCACCCCACCCTCCCAGAGTGACCACTTCCTTCCACGCAGAGGCCAGTTGTTTCCTCCTGTGAGGGTCTGACCTCCATTATCTACCCAACAGAAATGAAACGGTGCCCCCTCATGGACTTATGTTGCAATAGACTCCAACATGAGAACTACCTTTCTAAAAACACCAAGAAAAAAACTTCTACTGAAAACAAGTGAACGTTTACAAATTCTGGATGCAAACAAACTGGACCCGAGATTATCAGTTAGAACCCCTTAAATGAAACAATCTTGTATGACATCAGAAAATTTGGAGTGTTGCAGATTTACATTTAGCAGACGCTTTTCCAAAGCGACTTATGTTACACAGAGGTTTTTTTTTTCTTTTATTAAATCTTTTTGCCCATTTAGATCTTGTTGAACTAAAGATCCTTCAAATATAAAATTATTAGTTTGGTATAACATTCATTTTTGGTTAAATTAATGTTTTAAAAAAGTCAGAACTGTTCCTCTGTGTAACAGCAGGTTTTAGGGTTCTAGCTGTCAGTACCTGTTGAGAAGATGAGAACAGTGTTGTTCCACAGTCCTGCATCCTGAAGGGCTTTGCTCACGTTCCCCACGGCTTCATCCATCGCTGACACCATCCCTGCGTACTCTCGCCGCACTCTGTCCTTAATGAAAGTGTAGGAGGAGACATAGCGCTCGGGTACCTGCACGGGCCCGTGAACCGCCTGCAGGGCCACGTACAGGAAGAGAGGCTGTGAGACAGGTGGGTAAATAAATAAATTTACAGTCAAAACTAAAAACTCCTTAAGAATGATTCAGGCATCGTTGGTGTTGCGGCTTTAAGAACCTAAAATTGCTTAGCTAGCTGAAACAAAACACATCTGAAACTGAAGAGACTGAGATTTGGAGAAATGCGTCTACGATCACAAAAATCACAGCTAAAACATGACTGACAAATGTGTATGTGTGTGTGTGTGTGTGTAAGTAACAAAGGCAGAAAGTGTGTTATTACTTTCTCAGCTCTGTGCTGGTGAATGATGTCTGTGGCTCTCTGGCTGAAGAGTTCTGTGGAGTATTGCCCCATGTAACGGGTGGCTACATCTTCATCCTCTCGCAGGTCCAGAGCACAGCGGGAAACATTCAGAGGACTGATGAAACTGCATCTGTGATGGGTGAAATAATCCTCTGAACCTGTCAGGTAACCTGCAAAAAAACAATGAATATCTGCTGGAGTCTGCACCAGGATTCATCTGAGCTGAAGTTCTCACAGCAGATCATGAGAGACTCACTGCTCTGAAACTCTACAGATTTCATGACACAGTCATCATCTGATGAGTCTGATTGTAACTTATACTCATACTAAATGACCCACCAAAAAAAGACTGAAACCCTCTGTGTGTGGGCAAACAGTCTCTCCTGAACATGCCCAGGTGCCATTTGCCCACCATGTGTGTGTTATAACCCCCTTCCTGCAGAATCTGGGGCAGAAATCTCTCGTCCAGAGGAACGCAGTACGGCTGACAGGGCCAGATGATCTGATGCTGCATACCAGTGTGAATCTGACACACAATTACACAACAGAAAACACACAGATTTGCAACATCACCACATACACTGTTACCTCAGACATGTACCACAGCAGCACATCTGATAGTTTTTTAAAGACATATAAAGATGTATATAGCAGTGATTTATATCATTCAAGCGCATGATCTATACATCACATATCATCTGATACCATCACTGTACTATCATAACACTTTTATAAGGGTACTTAACAAGATGATCGCCTACTGCAAAACACAACGCAGCCTTACCGCAATGACGTGGTATTACACTGGTACAATGTCAAAGACAAAAACGTGTAACGTGTTTTCAGTGCTGTATATTATTATTATTATTTCTTGTAGTCTGACCTGGTACCTGCCGGTCATCAGCTGGTTTCTGGACGGACTGCACAGCGGTTGAACATAATAATTGTCCAGCCGAACCCCCTGTTGCGATAAAAGGTCCAGGTTCGGGGTTCTGATCTCAGACCCGTGAAATCCAACATCATTCCAGCCCAAATCATCCGCTAAAATAATCACGACATGCGGCTGTTTGGCTGAAACATGAGCGAGAAGAAAGACGATGAATTTCAGAGAAACATTCATCTTGAGCTGAAAGAACTTCCTCATCCCTCAGACCCGGAAGAGCTGCTGAACCTCACAGAGAATAAACACAGACACGCGTAACTTTCAGCTGGAGACTGACTTAACACCCATAGTTAAACAAACTCAACTAACTACTCAAACTAATATAACCCGCAGCTGCGCCACACGAAGTTGACTCGAGTCATGAATATTAATGAGCTATGACGTTCTTCAATGACCGTCCAATGAAACCTTTCTTCAGCGCCGAGTCAGGGGATGTAATTATTATTCAATAGCCCTCGAAATAAGATCATTGAAGTGTTGTAAAATTAATATACTGTAGTATCTTCACTGAACTTTCACACCAGTCAAAATGACTGTTTATATAGAATATACAGTATATATGAATATACAGTACAATGACGGAATAAACAGAGATTATCATAAAATTATACTGGAATCATATAATTTGTAAGACTTAAATTGAGTTTATAAGACTCACTGTAGGTGTGATTAAATCGTAAAACAACACGCGTCAAATAAATGTTAACAGTGAAATACAACAATACTTTTTATAGATTTACTCATCAACACGAAGATGTTTTCAGATGATTTCAGAACAATCTTCAAAACTCTTTTATGGCCTGTAGATGTTTGTTTTTGTGCGGCTGATAAACTTTTTTTGTAAAAAGCAGTATACAAATAAATGTGGCTTTAATTGAATAAGAAAAATCAAATGATTCTTCATAATTTCAAACATTAAAAACAATCCAATAATTACGTGTAAACATCTCCTTTTCACGAACATGAGGAACTTTTCACGCATTGACGGAAAATATGATAAAACAGCACATGAACTTTTTAGATGTATAATGTATAACCCTGCAGAAACCACAGGTGAGTTATTTAGAAAATAGGAACCAAAAGCCACTAATAAAGTGTTTTTCTCAGCCAATCACAGTCCTTTCCTTTGCTTTAGAGTTACTGAATACACTGTAAATTAGACGATCAAAATCAAGCAGTGAAATACTTCAAAACTGATGAGTCTAAATGCAGAACTTCTATCTGACGATGTAACTGTAACACAGCAGAAGCTCTCTGGTGTAAGAAAGTGTCTCGTAAATAAAATGTGAAACATCCTGATTGAGGAATTTGAGTGTTTTCTTGCATGTCTTGCAAGTCACAGCTGTAGTTAACTTGAGGACAAATTTGTACCCAAGAGTCAAAACTTGAGAAATGTGAGCAAAATCTCCTTTTAGGGACGTCCGTATTTGTTAAAAGAGAGCTGGACTTCCAATGTCGTAGGTAACAACTGAGGTGCCCTTGAGCCAAGCACCCCCACGATTGCTTTCCGGGCTCCGTAGTGTTGCCCACCGCTCTGGGCATGTTCACCGTTTGCAGTGTGTGTTCACAACTAACCACTTCAATGTATGTGTGCACTAACTGGATGGGTTAAATGCAGAGGACAAATTCCAAATATGGGTCAGCATACTTGGCCAACCCTCATTTTTTGTGTTAACACTCAGCTGGACTCAATCTGCTTATTTCTGGTCTGATACAGTTTCATTCTGGTTTACATTGCTGTTATTCAAGTGGCTTTAGACATAATGTGTTTTGAAACCCTCAGTGAGCCAAAATACTGTAAAAATAAATGTTCAGATTGATCCCTGGATGATAATATTATATAATATCATTAAAATAAAATCTTTTATGTTGTATATCTGACAAATAACCAGATATCAGAATCATCCGCATTTATTTTCCACTTTATTCATCTGTAAGGTCTTGTAATCATATTTTCTTATGTTTGTCTTTTTATGTAAATCTGATGAATTTATCATCAGCTCTGCCTGAATTTTCCACAAACACAAAACTCGCGTGAACTCGCCTATAAGATTCGCGTTAAACTCGACGCGTCAAATCTATTTAACGCTGCCGTTATGATAAAAAAAGAAACGCCCCCGCAGCGCGACTTTGATCATCACGACAGGCGCGTTGTAGTTTTGACGCGCCGCTCGAGGGGCAAAAGTGTGTTTGCAGCACATTCCTGTGTCGTGTCCATTTCACTAATATTTCATCAAACACGTGTTTCAGTTCGGCCGTCATGAAACATAAATATCCGTCATGTTAGTAGCTGCAGTTTTATACTCTAAATAATATATTAAGTTTTATTTTCTAATCTAAAAAAAACATTTTAATATAGTAATGAAGAACTAATAATATAAGAGAAATACACTGACATTCATTGAACGTTGTTGAGAGTCAATGGACGACTGTTTTGTATGCAATTCGACTATTTATAAACTGCACTCAAGAAATACATTTTTTAATGTGAGAACTATACACGTGTTTGTGGTTCATTGCGCGTCACTTCACGATTTATCGACCTCACAAACAAAATGTCGAAATGTATGTAAACCTGAAGGTTTGTGCGAGGATCAGTGGAGGTTAAAGGGCGTCAGAAAACTCAATTTGAGAATAGCGTGCGTGTGTTTTAGGTGGACTTATGATCTGTATATCAGTGAATGTGATGACCTGCAATAACATTATTTATAAACGGTGAGCTTCACAAATAACGATTGCAGCAACTCGTGTGTGTAGGAATGTTCCTGGAACTGTTAAATGTGTCAAGGCAGCTTAAATTATAATATATTATATATGTTATTTTGGTCGCGTTTTCTCTAAAATGTGTCACATCAGCTTTATTAGAAAATTTTATGTTATTGATAATCTACAATTACGACACTGATTATATTGATATTCTGAGAACTGAGATCCATTGGAAAGATCAACGCTTGATCTCTTGAACTGTTTGAGTAACACACACACACAGACACCTGCTTTCCTTTATAAGAGCTGAACTCATGTGGATCTCAAAATCGAGACTCGCTCACTTCTTCTGAAGTTCTCCGAGCGTCTCTGAATCTTCTACAGGAGCATCATGGCACCAGCAGGGGCGAGGAGGGTAAGTTTTAAACACCAAGAGATTTCACTCACAACAATACATGTCGACTTCCATACATGTTCATAAAGACCGCTAATGTGAAGCACCAGAGAAACGGGCTCGGTAGATCTCATTTACTGAAACTGGTAAATAAACAGTAAATAAACAGTAACTTCTACAGTAACGCGTAACAAAGTTCCCACAGAAACTCCAGAGCGCGTTCAACGCGTGATAAAAAATACACAGATCCGTTCATTCACCTCTGCTCTGTTTACACGTGTTATTTTATCATATGATGGGATCACGTGTGTTACTGTCTGGTGTGATCGTGTGGTTGCTGTAGGGCATTCTGGAGCGTCTGGGCGCGGGTGAGGTGGTGATTGGAGACGGAGGGTTCGTGTTTGCCCTGGAGAAGAGAGGGTATGTAAAGGCCGGACCCTGGACACCAGAGGCCGCTGCAGAAAACCCAGAGGCTGGTGAGACTTCTGACAAACAACGACCAGAATATACCATCATAAAACACGTTACGGTCACGATCGGTCTGTGATATATTCATGTAAATATCATGTAAATAGTGTGATACATGAATGATATCATGAAAATAATTACTACAGTGTTTCCCACCGACCCCCTCACTGACTTCACCACTGCAGCTTTTTAACAATAACATGATTATAGATGTTTTGTGGATAGTTTACATTTGAGGATTTAATTATAGTAAAGTATGTCAGAGAAATATCCTGATTCTAACAGAAGTTTCTTTTCATTTCTCTCTCTCAGTGCGACAGCTGCACAGGGAATTCTTGCGGTCTGGATCAAATGTCATGCAAACTTTCACTTTCTACGCCAGCGATGACAAACTAGAGAACAGAGGCAACAAACTAACATTCACAGTAAGCAGCACACTATGTCACGGTTTCACACTGACATTGGGGTTTTGTTTCAAAACAAAATACCAAAGAAACTTTCCTCTATTTACTGAATATGTTAAAGAAACATTAAACATTGAATTTATATGATGACCAAAATATACCATCAGAATATGTTACTGAATATTTTAAAGAAACATTAAAACATAAAATGTAATGTTTCTTTTTTAAAAAAAGAAAAGAAACACAATCTTGCTCTTATTCTGCATAATTCATGAGTGCTGTTATTCTAGAGAAACCATCACACTGTTTCATGTTATCTTAGATCTACTTAGATCTCTGTTTATTTGTTGCAAAACTCTGATCCAAGATCCGGGTTCAGAGAAAAGCCCAAAGACAGCAGAGATAGAGCTGATACAGAGAGCTGCTTACCAATGCAGATCAATGATTACTGACACAGGGACAGCAGATCAATGAGGCCGCCTGTGATCTGGCCAGAGAAGTAGCCAATGAGGGTGACGCTCTGGTGGCGGGCGGAGTCTCACAGACACCATCATACCTGAGCTGTAGGAGTGAAGAGGAAGTGAAGAACATCTTCAGAAAACAGCTGGACGTCTTCATCAGGAAGGACGTGGATTTCCTGATCGCTGAGGTGAGAACACACTGAGAAATTCATAGACATCACCGAGTAAGAATTGAGACTTTCCCTATTTAGATGTTTCCTACTGCTTAGATGAAGGTTGAGTTCATTGAGGGTGATTAATTGACTGGTTGACTGATTAATTGACTGACTGGTTGGCAGTACTTTGAGCATGTGGAGGAGGCTGAATGGGCCGTGCAGATTCTGAAGGCAACAGGGAAGCCGGTAGCAGCCTCTCTGTGTATTGGACCTGAAGGAGACATACATGGAGTAACGCCTGGAGACTGTGCAGTCAGACTCGTCAAAGCTGGTGCGTCTTACACCCACACACGTACTTGCACACACAAACATCCAGATGTGCACATTACATAATAACAAAATCAAATCTGTGTATTTAACTGACAATGTATGTGTGAAAACATGATGTTCAAAGACTGATCCACTGTACAATAAAGCAATAATGTATAAGATACATTATATCCCACCATAACATACAAAAAATGTATGACAGTGCTTTCTGGTGAATATAAGCACAGCTGAAGCCGTGGAACTTTCCTTCTTATCTGATATCATTTGGTTACAAATGACACAAATCAACATACGAATCGAGACAGCAGATTTTTAAAATGTTCTGGAGATTGAATCTGACCTTCATGTTTTCCAGGTGCTGATATTGTTGGGGTGAACTGTCACTTTGACCCCATGACCTGTGTGAAGACTGTGGCTTTGATGAAGGCCGCTGTGGAGAAAGCTGGACTAAAAGCTCATTATATGGTGCAACCGCTCGCCTACCGCACACCCGACTGCAACTGCCAAGGTTTCATCGATCTGCCCGAGTTCCCCTTTGGTATAGACACACTCAAACACAAAACACCCGAACATACACTCATAATGGTCACAGTACAGAGACTTCAATATAAATCATAACAATCATATCTTTCTTTCTTAGATATTTTAAAATATTGGCAAATCTTTCATGTATTTGTAAATATGAATCAAATATTTGCTAACATGCACAGAACATCATGATTCTGTCCTGTTGTTTGTCATCAGCTCTGGAGCCTAGAATTCTGACGCGCTGGGACATGCAGGAGTACGCCCGTGAGGCCTATAAACTCGGCATACGTTACATTGGAGGCTGTTGTGGGTTCGAACCGTATCACATCCGCGCTGTGGCTGAGGAACTGGCGTCTGAGAGGGGATTCCTGCCCGTAGCCTCTCAGAAACATGGACTGTGGGGGAGCGGACTAGAGATGCACACCAAACCCTGGGTCAGAGCCAGGTGAGAGAGACCAGCACACATGCTAAGATCAATCTACTGACTGAAGATTCAGGGCTGCAGTACAATTACAATCATTACATTTTTATCTGTGATACAGTTATGATGTATTTCTTATAAATGTACATGTGTAAATACCACGCTGTCACCCGCAGAGCCCGTCGTGATTACTGGGAGAAGCTGAAACCAGCGTCTGGACGTCCACTGTGTCCATCCATGTCCACTCCTGATGGCTGGGGAGTCACCAAGGGTCACGCCGAGCTCATGCA
>JAZGTK010016029.1:0-10915 GCA_036877625.1 Ambastaia sidthimunki
CCTGTCAGTTTTACTCTCTGTCTTTCTTTCTGTCTGTCTCAATCTCTATTTCACTCTGTCTTTCTATTTGTTTCAATCTTTACCTCACTCACTCTCTGTCTGTCTGTAGTCACTGTTCTTTTACCTGTTTACTTTCTATGCAAATCACAAACAGTTTATTAGTACTTAAGTGTTTCGCTGTGCATATTAAAAAGCTCTATTAATTATTCTTCGTTTTTGAACCTCAGCTATTGTATGCATAATTATATTCTTAAATAAATAGAAAGACTTATCAGATATAATTAAATCAGTGGGCGACAAATAAACATTCTCATTTTAATTTCCCTGTGTGTGTTTGTGTATATGAAGATAATATGATGTGCACGAGAAATCATTTAAGAGAAAGTCTAACCCACACATACATCACACACACCCAGACAAACACACACACACACACACACACACACATTACACAAAAAAAAAAAAACATACAAATAAATCAAATTCAGATCCTCACTTGTATTTGCCATTGAAACATTGTGCAAACATAAGCAAACATTGTGTGTCTTAATTCACTCAGACATTGAAACTCTTTGCACATTTTACGACTCAAAATAAACACAATAAAACTGAATCCTGCTGCCTCTGCGACACTGTACCAGCTCTTCTGTGAAGGTTTGATGTGTCGCTTCTGATAAAACAAAGTTTCAGCCAATGGCTGAAGTGAATAATTAAATGAGTCTAAAGTTCTGTGTGTCTGTCTGTAGCGTTAAACTTTGACACTTATAGCTCTCATCTACACTCACCTTTATAATTACAAACTTCACATTATTCAGATTTGCTCATGAATATGCATGAGCTGGTTTCAGTGGCAGGACACTTCTTACCCTCTGGCGGTTGAATTATTCACTTTATCCAAACCTGCTCTAATCACACAAAGGGACTTGCAGGTGAATAACGGCTGTGCCCCTTCAGCCAACAGAAAAGAAAAAACTTACAGTCAACACTAACCCTAATATATATATATATATATATATGTTTATCATGATGGTAAAATGTGCCTGATATTTCATTTGCATGTTAATTCATGTTTTTAAGTTGAGCTGTCTCTCGTCTTCTTAAACATGTTGACATGTATAATTCTGTAACACTGTAAATGAAACAATGTTTTTTTGACATTGACAGACTGAAATGTAACATTTTCGACAAAGCCCTGTTACAGAAATATGAGCCCTTGATGTTCCCATAGCAGCCTCTTATTTCCTGTAGCACATCAGTCGGGCGTCAGATTTCCCACGAGTTCACACTCTGTTTGGCCTTATATTTATCCTGGAACAGATCGTACGGCCACTACCTGTCTGTCCCCTGACACAGTTCTACCCTCCTCTGGCATTGACTGTCCTACGAATCACACATCACATCCACAAGCATCTGCTGTACAGCCAAACACACACAGCACAGTCTCAGTCACAGCAGGTCTCGTACAGATAACTAGTGAAAGTGCTAAAGAAAGGCTGCAATGGCCCGTGTCACAGAACAGACGTGTGTCTGGAGTATGTCAGATGAATGGTATTTAACATGCTCTAGTCACTGTAATGCAGATGTAGTTCCCTTTAGTTCAGTGTTGTTCTGTGTCATTGTTATGTAGCACCTTGGTCCTGGAGAAACATTGTTTCATTTTCTATGTACTTGTATATGGCTGAAATGACAATAAACTCTACTTGACTTGACTTGACAGATTGTGTCACGTTATTGAGTTTGAAGTGGACAGACAGAACAAAACACTACTCTTCATTTTGTTAGCTTTACCAACGTCAGTTAAAGAGATAGACAAACAGACAGACACCCATTAAATTATGAGTCACGACAGATTATGGACGACTGAACAATTACATCACTCCATCTGCATTTACCAATCAAATCACATCATTCCACTCACACACCTGTATCGACCAATCACATTTTATTACTCCTAGAAGTGTCATTCTCCCCTCTGCAGACAGACCTGTAACTATCTGTGTTTATTGTACTTTCTAATATTGTAATTTGTGCTGCATTATAATAACTCTGTGTCAAGATGTTTTGTGCTCTGATAAATGTGTGTGCAGCATTCCCCACATCCTTCAATAATAATCCCAAAACAATAAACCACACTGAATCACAGTATCACCATAATCAGATGCAAAGCACAAATACTCAGATGATGTCAATAAAGCTGGTGTTTTGTGAGATCATTCAGGCATTTCTAAATCATCAAATGGATCTTTAATCTCTGCCACATTTTGATTGGCTCATTAATTAAGCACTAAATCTACCAATTAATAAAAGACAGAAGACAACAGCTGCTACCCAGAATCCTCTGCACTGACATCACACTAAAGAATTTTCATTAACAGACACCTTCTGTAAATAAATGTTTTCATTCCTGCGTTTGGGTTGGTTGAGGTGTCTTTAGAGGACGGGATTTCAGTAAGAGGGAGTGGTCTAATTTAAGTCTCATAAAAAATGGTGAAATGACTCAATGAAACAGAAGAACAGCAGCTAACCCACTGACCAACAAAAAAGAAAATATGACATATCAAACCACAACTGAGACAAGCGGAATTAAACCATATTTACATCTGTTCATAATGTAACTCTCTGATAAGACTACAGAAGTCTAGTGCTGTAGATGAAGTCTACAGCAATAACCAGTTTTGGAGAATTACAGTAATCACAGTAATGTTGACTCTGTATGGATCTTACGGTAATAATTCTGACGGTGTTTGAGAACAAGCACGTCACACTATCTGTCCTTTGACATCTACAGTAGCATTTGACTGGACTTCCGCACTTAACAATACAAGCATCGTCTGCTGCTTCTGAAAGCTGATAATCCTCTTTATTTTGCACAAGTACATGGTTAGTTTAGTATTTGCATTGTTGTTTTTCTGGTCATCTATGACGCAGTCATGTGTACTGATGGTATGGAGGATAGTGCTGGTTTGTAAGAGTATCTTTATACAAGCTCTTCACACAAATACAATCACAGAGTTTAAAAGATTCATTCTGTTGTTTTCAGGAGAGATTCTTATTTGGCTCAGTTCAATGCCTGCAGGGTTGCCATGGTAATTATCAAACCCAACATGTCTATCTGCATGACTATTGACGAAAAACACTAATTAATCCAGATCACAGGAAAACAACAGATGCCTCAGGACAAAGAAGTGTTTAAACAGATGAACATGTTTTAAATCCTGATGAATTCTTAAATATATCATCATACAATATAATACAATACAACAATACAGAACAATATATATGTATGTTACATGTATGTTTTTGTGTCCATAAAAGAAACCATAAAATCATAATATCCACTGCACAGCTTTATTTAAAAGTGTTTGTTTGCTCTCTCAGAAAGTCATGACAAAAAGTAACAGAAAGTTTGTCATTTCATTCACATCCTAATTCACAAGATCATGTTCTGTCCACTGACTGATAAATCTGAGATGTAGCAGTCATGAAAACCCAATGATAAATGTTTCTGGTGCAAAACAACCTTGAGTACAAGCTGACATTAGGATAACATAATAAAAATGTTTTATATAACGTTGATCAATACGCTGAAACTCCTCTCAGCGGATATCAGACACAGAAAGACTCATTATTGCAGATCTGAGGAGTGATTTCATGTGACGAGTGTTTTATCGCCATTAATAACGGTCTAAGCTCAAATAATCTGACTGCATGTTTGTGGAGTTTGACTGCGGCTTCAACATCATCATCATCATCATTAAAGGATTGAGTTTGTGGATGAGAAAGACAGAGAAGTGAACAGATGGGTGGGTTCATCAGTATTTTCCACACAGCTGACGGCCGTGAATTAAACTAGAAAACGCTGAGCGAGATCTGGACGCCTGCCTCTGTTATAAATCATGTTTTCACTTTTGTTGCTGCTATTGTTCTTCTGGAGGCCAAAACAGCTGAGTGAGTCCCCGACATCACGGAGCAGAATCTTTGCCATCTAACCCACAAAAACACATGGAGATGCTAGTGTGTGTGTGCGCACATCAGGCCTGCGCTCGCTCTTCTGTGTCTGTCATGAATGATTCATTGTGTTCTCAGATTGTGAACATCATCTTTCTTCTTCTCCAGTCTGAGAACTGTGATCATATTCTGTTTGGTTTCATGTTATGAAGGCCTCAGTGTTTCTGTGTGACAGGCCACATTTTTCACATCAGCCTGGACTGCATTTACAGTACAAATAAGACTGTATGAGTGACATCATCGTCTTGTGAATTATTCCACAACAAAAAACAGTTTAACACAGGACTGAAGAATAACGACCTTTACATGACGCATCTGATGAGTGAGAACCTACAGACCAACAGCACAGTGACTACAACAGTATACACACAGTATAAACTACGCAAGTGAAACAGCAGCTATGAACTCTATGAACTTCTAATTCTCAACATAAAAAAGAGAACTGGGGTAGTGGGGCAGTTGTGGCCTACTGGTTAGTGAGTTGGGCTTGTAATCAAGAGGTTGCTGTAGGTTCGATTCCAGTGCCGGCAGGTAGCAACTGAAGTGTCCTTGAGCAAAACACCTAACCCCCGATTGACCCCCGAACGCTGCAGTGATAGCTGCCCACTACTCCGTGTGTGTGTGTTCACTCCTCACCAGTGATGGGTTAAATGAAGAGGTCACATTTCCGGTATGGGTTACCATATCTGACAAACACGTCACTTCCAAAACAACCATATTTTAATCTATTTTATGTCCAGATATTTTAAGTTTTAGTGCTGCTATCAAATAATAAATCGAGAAAGAAATCAATCATGTTACAAATCATGTAGTCATGTTACCAAAAGAGAGTGATGTAATGTACTCAGCCAATGGTGTCAACGTTTTTAAGGTACATTTCTTAGCGCAAAATATAGTTCGTTTACTATTTAGAGACAGACAGACAAACAGACACACAAAGACAGACACATAAAGACAGATAGACACATGAAGACAGACAGATTGACAGACAGAGGTTTTAGATTCATAAGATTCATACTTTACTATTTTATAGAAAATCAAGCAAAATAAGGAAAACGATTCAAATTATAATAATAATGCATAACAATTATCACAATCATTATTAAAATGCTAATGTATATTTTTTTGGGTTGTTGTGCTTGGCTTGAACGTGAACATCTGAGTGAGTTTTATGCAGACTTGGAATTATGGGGTTTATAGCTCATTAAAAAAAGGCGCTGAGGGCGTGCGGATAATTCTGTTATTAAAAGGCCTCAGTCCAGTCTGATTTGTCACACATATATATAAAACAGTGGAAACAGTATGTGTGTGTGAATCTATTTCAGGTGTAGAATCAGGTCAGTGTTAATGGAATTGGATTATTTTGTTTCACACCAGGACCTCTGGAACAAACATCAGAACATCACTATAACTACAACATGTCTCATTTTTATCTAATCTGAACATTGGTTTTAAGGCATTTGTCAGGCAAAAAAAACCACACTCTTCTTCTTTCTTTTTATAATGGCTTTCAGACAGACATACTTATTTTCTTCTAATTTGATTTGCTTTCCAGATATTTCTAAACTTTTGAAGTATTACAGGGATAAAACACCATGTTGAATTCCCTCCAAACACCTGCACATTCAATCCCAGAATCCTTTGCCTGTAGCAGCACAGACATAGAATGTCTCAGTGATAAAAAAACAATATTTATAAAAAATAATATCTGAATTATCTTGAAGAAACACTACTGTCCATGATGGTGAGCACAAATAAAATACAATCACTTACTTGACAAACTCTACGCAGTGCTGTAAACACTGAAAAGACTGGAGACGAACAGAGAAATGGGTGAAGCTGGACAACTGGACCTGAAAGTGCCGTATTTGTCCATGTATGGTAACCCATACTTGAAATGTGACCTCTGCATTTAACCCATCCAGTGAGGTGTGAACACACTGCAAGTTGTGAACACACACCAAGTGCCCTGCGAGCAACTATGGAAAAGTGCCTTTCTTAGGGCCAGCTCAGTCATTTCCAGCCAGCTGTGGCAAACTTGCGACCTTTGGTTTACAAGCCCGACCCTCTAATTATTAGGCCATGACTGCCCCAATACTTCACACAATACTTTAATTCCTCTAGTAAAAAGTCCATTGAAACTATAATCATAAAACTCATTGAGTGTGAGAGGTACAAAATTACAGCTTGTGTTGATCTCACTCTGCAGAAATTAAAATGCAGGTAATTCCTTATGAAACATATTTCATCTGTCAATATGAACACAGTTTTTGTTGTTATTTTTACTACAATCATCACAGAAAGTGAAGTGTAAAGTTTTTCATTAAACCCAAACCTCTTTGTGTCTTTATTAAGAGCATGTCAAAGCAACACATAAACTCTGCTGTTGTCATGACAGAGCCCATATTTTATAATAGTGTCATACAAAAATGAATCACTTGATGTTTTTATTTATTTTACACTTCTGTATTGACTGTGTTATACTGAAAAACATTAATCTCATTACATCACTTTCTACAGTTTCTCACCGGAGAAGAAGCAGGTTGTGACCAAGAAGAATATTTCAGAGTACACAAGAAAGAAAGTTGAGGTAAACAAGAAGGGGCTACAACACTTAGTGTGCTGGGCAGGTTGTGATTCATAGGTCATCTGGGACCATCTAGAGAACTTTTGACTGCAGTCTCTCCAGAAAGCCAAAGTTCTGAGATGTTCTGAGACCTCTCTGAAATGATCACAGATAATACAGATAAGATTCAGAAAGATTACACTTTCTACACAACACTCACACTTGTGTTTACATGCTTACTGTATTACAAAAAAAAATTAGAGAGCCTCAACACTGATTTATCACTTGAGCCTCAACACTGACCCGTCAACAATGACCCGTCAACAATGATCCATCAAGACTGACTGGTCCACTACAGCCTCAACACTGAGCCATCACTGGAGCATCAACACTGACCTGTTAACACACTGAGAGGGAGAAACAGGTCAAATATGACTTCATTTCACTAAGACCAAAGACCACATTACAACACTAATGTGTTAATGTGTTGTAAACTTCTGTAAAATCTGTAAAGATCTTATACCGAGTTAGCACACACGTGCGCGCGCGCGCACACACACACACACACTTGTTGAATAGATTCATTATGTTCTCAATATATGGATTGAACATTGCGTTTAATGAGTTAATATAAACTAGTAACTAGTAGGGCTGGGTATTGCGATCAATTTGGGGATTCAATTCTAATTTATATGGTTTGAATTCGATTTCATCAATATTTCATTACAAATGTTACTTGCCTGAAACGTAACTATATCAATATAATTTTGTACATTTTAAAGTTAAATGCATCAGTCTGGTGTATTTTGATAGCAAAATTAAAAGACAAGATCTATAAAGAACTTTGTGCTCTAGTAGTAATTTAATCATTGGTTGCAAATATGTGAATGGTGATGAGTTCATAAATCGTCAGAACATACTGTATGAATTCCTAAAGCTACAAAAATTATTCAGTCAAGAGCTTTGAATGATGAATCTCTCTCTTTTTTTGTTTTCATGAACACCATAGACAGCAGCAGGAATATTAGGTTACTATTACTAACCCTAACCATTATTAGGTCACTAATAATGTATTGACACATATCAGACTCTGGGTTACAAGCCACAACTGCAAAGAGATCAAAATGTTAAGTATGTGTTTGCCAAGGTCACTTTTATTTTGTCATTATTAATTGCTACGTTAAATGTTTTGGATGTGAACAATACTTTTATTGTTTATTCAGTATAAAGCACAGCAATAATGTCATCAGTTGTATCACTGCACTGCAACATCCTATTACTTCTTCTAGTCACTCTGAATGAAAGCTGTAATATCTGAACATCAGAAGGTTTTTCTTTCTAGTCATGTCTGTACTGAGACCTGCTGCAGTTTAGATTTGGTGAAATGACCTTAATAGGACAGAGAAACTGGGTTTAGATGAAGCTCAATTATTCACAGACACTCTGTCTCTGAATCTCACCCAAAATCATTTCTGACATCATTAAACATCATTAAACACTGTTGTGTTATTCAAAGTTTGTCTGTTGTGTGGAGGAAATGAAGTTTATTTATCTGCAATTTCAGATTATATTGGAATCAACGCTGGTGCTGAAAAAGGTTTGTATATCTCCAGCAGTGGTTAGCAGTAAACGCTTCAGTCATTAAAGGCAACTCTAAAATCTCTTTAAACACTGTTACAGCAGGTGTATAGGTTTTAAACTATACTCACACACTGAAGGAATGAAGTGTGAATGCAACATCATTGGATAAATGCGTCGGCTGGATGCTAGTGAATGAAGACGTCTTAAATGAAAAACAGTTACAAATAAGGGCATTAGAAAGGCATCTTTCTAAGGCATTAGAAAAAAAAGGAAAATGACAAAGACAACAGTGAACTTCTGTTTGATTTTATACAGCCAATAATGATGAAGCACGCTGATCCTCACATCCTCAAATCACCATAATTCAGGTGTGCTGAAGATCAGCTCCTCCATAAAAACAATTATTTTCACATATTCATGCACATTTGTCCTAAAATTTGTCAGCCTTAAATTAAGACTTACCTCTAAGGGTTAGCTACATATGCCAGAATAGCTGTTTAAAATTACATAATCATTCAAAAGAATAAAGAATAAATACTAACACTAGTAACAATACAGTAGATTAATTAATACTCAATGTTACCATGAGCACTACTAAGACTACTCACTAAATTAAATTACTAATGACTGGACATTAAACCACCTGTTACAGTCAGTACTGACTTCTGTATGAATGTTCATCTTTCAACACGGGGATCAGACCCAGCAGTACAGTATGCATATGAGGAACGTTCAGGACTACTGGAACAGAGAGAGATTAGATACATGGACTAAATAACCATGACGTGATTACCGATGCACAACAATTAACAATGATTTCAGGTCCAGACCACGTGTGCAGACACATAATAGGGTGGCACGGGATTTCTAACCTCTGCGCTACCCGAAGCCCCTTAACAGAAGCTGCACAGAAAGTCAATAAACGCAGAGGCAAGTGGAATCAGTCGCTCCCAGAGCAGAATCCATTTCCTGCCCCGTTCTCCTCTGCACCAATCAAACGCACACGTGCCTGACCTGAATGAATAATCACTGCAGCCCCTCACTGCATGCAAATGTTTGAGTTGAAATATTCTATTATGACTTGCGAGTTCACAAAAACCAACTATTGTAATGGAGCATTATGCAGATGAGTCTTATTTGCCACTTCATCATTGTAACATTTAAATCTGTTTTTCTTTTTTTTTTGATGAGATCAATCTCTTTCCCACACTATAACTGCTAGATCAAACACGCCAACACGTAAGCTAAAGATCACAGCAGGTTCCTGCACTGCTGCTCATATCCCACAGCAAGTGCACTGTCATGTTCTGACGGCTAGCGTAATGTTCTACAGTGTCCACAGCAAGTGGACTGCAGTTGTTGAAGTGCACTGTCATGTTCTGAGAACTAGTGCAGTGTACTACAGTGTTCTTTTATTTTACTTTGAATGTCACATCAGATGCCGGTTTGAGAACAAGCAACATGCTGTTAAAACTGAAATGTGCCCTTTATCTAAAGACACAAAGGGTAACAAACAACAAACTCTACTAATGCTACTAGTACCGTGTCATTTAGCTTTTTTGTGAATCAAAGCAGTTTAGCGAAGTAGTGGACTAATGAGCTTTACTATTTTAACTACCTGCTACACTGTAAGAAAAACTTTGTAACAATTCCCAGCCACAACAAATGCAATATTACCACTGTGTTAATGACATTAAATCTCTCCCTCTTTATGAGGGTTTAAACTTAATCATCTCTTCACTGATGAAGCAACGGGCTGAAGGCCCTTGGAGAAACCAACAGGTTTGTGTTGACCAGCTCAGTCATTTACTTAATAAATTGAGAACGAATGAACAGCAGTCCTCACTGCTGCAGTGCCCATTAAAAGATCAATCATTGATTTAAAGAGTTATTTAACCCACCGAATGGGTTTCATGTGTCATAAAAGCACACTAACACACCTCACTGTGTAAACGCTCTAAACAGATGTTTTTATAACCCCAATCATAACATCTCCAAGTGTCACTGAAATCCTAAAGGAAGTAACCAGCGAACACATAAATTCTGTTTATATTGACTGTAAGTCTTTAGGGCTATAAACTGGGATTCCTGTGACCTCTCTTAAACCTGCTGACTTTATCCAACAGAGATTGTTGACTGTTGACTCTTCTACACATTTAACTATACCACAACACTAACTCCTGAGTACCTGACGCTGTACAATCGAAGTAAACTTTAGTTACACCACAGATTTATTTGTCCATATCTGTAAAGTACTATTTCTTTTCAAAATGCCACTCAAAGTGTTGTTAGTATTTGAGATTTAAATGGGATAACTGAGAGTGGGTGGGTTTCACAATTAGTGTGCATTGTAATGAGAGAACTATTTATCCTGACAGTTGATCAATATCGTTAATGGACATATGCAGTCTCATCAATAACATTAGAAGAGAAAACAGTCTCTACTCAGGCCCCTTTACACATATAAACCTCAAACTACAAAACAGCTTTCTGAGTCCTGAGGCAAACATTACCTCAACCTCAATGCTCTATATAAGAACCAAACGCTTCACTGTACTGGACCAAAGGTGCTACAAAGGTTTGATCAGCACAGCTTTGCTATTCTGAAACATTAAAGAGCAGTTCTGCATCATCTGCAGCTAATGTTGAGTTTATAAAGCCTTTACATCACTACAGTCCTGATAATCATCTCCACACTACACTTCAACTTTACATGATCACCATCAAAACACAACAGTCAGTTTTACTGACATATATACA
>JAZGTK010016030.1:0-12918 GCA_036877625.1 Ambastaia sidthimunki
ACTCCTGAGCTCTCTGCTCTGTTCTCCTCCCTTAACCAATAAAACAATAAAGTTCAGCTTGATGCTGTAGTGTGACCACTAGCTTTGACAAGGGCACCAAGAGCACATAATGCGTCTGGAGGAGAGCACAGAGGGCTATAATCTTTCAAAAGAAGTTTTAAGAAGACAAGGAGGCTATTCCAGTTCAGTCAGATCGCTGCTTACGGCAGCCGACACGCTGTATACAGCAGTACAGGTGCCGCTATTGTTACCGCCCGTCTACCCACAGGTTTAGACTGAGGCCCGACCGCTCGCTCGCCCGCTCGCTGACCACGCGGTCCACAACTCACGTCATCTCCCATCACACGGCTTGTCAGAAAACAGCATGACATTCAGAGCTCACCTTCAATGAAATCACAGCAGCTCACCTTTTGTGCTGAGTGTCAGCTGGGATACACCCTCCATTGTGCTGCATCATTACCGTCTCTCTGGGAAACACCAGGCCGGGAATCATCGGGCTGCTGGGACAGGTGAGCCCCCCGTAATCCAGAATGTTCACTCTCCCCTCAGACCAAACCATTCCACAGCCAATAAAAGAACAGATAATTCACCTATGAAAACACGTGTCTGTGCATGCGTGTGTTCACACAAGAGCATGTGATATGAGTGCAAAAAAATCTTCCAGTCAGGTGAAGACAAGGAAGATCTTGTTGTTAAGCGTGTGTGAGGCATAACTTGAAGCAGACTTTACTGCAGGAGTACAGAATTTATCTCATATGCAGCCACAGTATGTTCATCTCAGCTATTTCACAACAGTTTTGAATGTGGCTCATCTAATCAAAATGTAAAATCAGAACTCTGTTTTATAATATTAGTTTTATTGTTTTAAGTCTTCTGTTTTTAGCTCAAGTGTTACATAATGTGTTGTTGTTTTTGCACTAATGCCAGATTCATAATCCATTTGTTTGAATAATCTTGTTTTTTATTTTTTATTTATTTTTTTATGAAAAGAGGAAAATAATTCAGTGACTGGAAGTGCTGCTCATTTGTACAATATTTAACTCAGTGGATGATCCAAATATTGCCATTATCAAATATTTATTTAATACTTAAACCTGTTGTTGTTAAATTTCCAATCACTGGGATATATTTTTTAAAATAAGGGCAACAGACTAAATGTACAAGATCTACACTGTTTTGTTTTGTTAAATAAATATAAAATACTCATATAATCAATGAGTATTTATTATATGAATAAATAAATATTATTATATTAGTAAATCTCATCTCATTTTTCTCCTCACAGCAATAAATGAGCATGTCCCCTCTCCTCCGGCCTCCCTTAAGGCATGTTCCTTAATTATGTTAATTAATTCATGTTCTACCCAAAGTGCATCAGCCCTCACTCACAAATACCCCCAAAAAAACAGCACATCAATCTTGAAACGTCTGAAGCTCACAGACACATTTCTGCAAAGAGGTTTCTGCAGTTTTTAAAGAAACATCTCCACAAGCATCAGCATGGAGACGGGGCGGGGCTTGACAGTGACACCATTATCTTGTCCCAAACTCCTGTTCGGTCTGGTTTCAAATCTAACATGCTACTTTATTATTGTGCATTAGTGTGGGACACACCACAGGCTGAGAGGGATTTCTGGAACTGAAATTGCAGTAATCGTGACGGCAGATGAAATGGGTGATAAAAGCTGCGTTCTCTGCAGAGCGGGATTAACAGATTACACACGCTCATTTTCACAAAGGCAGCATCTGAAAGCTCAGCACACATACAGCTGACGGAGGAAGTTTGCATGTAATGGTCATAATGCTTATGAAAGAGAAATAATGTTTTTGTTCCTGGGGAGAGTCTTAGACGAGCTGGAAAACACTCTTGGCGTAATCTGGTCTTGAGACCGGAAGCAATTGTTGTGATGCATTTGGACGGACA
Organism: Ambastaia sidthimunki; assembly: GCA_036877625.1. Taxonomy (NCBI): domain Eukaryota; kingdom Metazoa; phylum Chordata; class Actinopteri; order Cypriniformes; family Botiidae; genus Ambastaia; species Ambastaia sidthimunki. The sequence goes on from JAZGTK010016030.1 coordinate 1,925, forward strand.
CATGTCTCCCATGTAGCACAGGGGCGTGGTGCTAGGCGGGCCGCTGGCCTGTTTTGGCAGTAAATGCCAGCAAGAGGAGGACAGATAATTACAAACTCCAGGGAGGCCGTAGGACCAACCTGTTCCTCCAGCCTGATCCAGCAGGTTCTCGTGGCCAACACCACCTCTTGGTGACCCCCTCCGACCCCCCCAAACCCCTTCCTAACCCCCCTTAAGACACAGCACACAATGATATGGTCATCACACAAAGACAATGGTGCCCTTTAGCTTTCTCAGCATCCTTTAGTGCGGTCTGTGGAGTTTATTTATGTTTATTGATGATACTGGTGCTGTTTGTGTTGCCAGGAAGTTGCAAACACATTTACACCATCACTTCACATCACACTTGAGAAATCACGTAGGCTAGTTTTAGTACACGGGTTTAAAACTGTTTTGCTAGTCTCTGTCTACATAGACAGCTGACTTGTTGTGTGTAGGGGGCCAAAATGAATTTGCTGGCTATAGAAAAAACAACTGTTTTTTTTTTTATTATTTTTGTCTTTAAAACAATAGGATTATTTACTTTTTCCTCTACATATCAGTGAATTTGAAGCAAGTATTGAGATTATTATGTTTACATGTCGACTTCATGTTATGTTTTAAAACGGTATAATTCCTCAGTAACAGTTGCTAATTCTGTCATGTTTACATGGTGTACTGCTCTAGAATTTGACCAATAGAAGGTTTCTCATAAGGCAGCATAATTACACTTTACTTTATCCCTTTAAATGCTGCCTATTTAGTTACCTCTGCAGTCTGCATTTAATAAATGTCAGCAAACACAATAAAATATACAATAAAGTGAAGCAAATATTGACCATGTTAACGTTTGCCTAATGTAAGCCATAAAACCCACTGAAGCTTCCAGATAACCCAACTAACAATTTTAAATTGTAAGAATGTTTCCCTAACGTTTCTGTTAACTTAAAAAACATTAAAAATATTATTTTGAATGTTCAAATTGTCTATTTTTTATGTTGTATTAGTGTTATTGTTTGGTTTTAATAAGATAAGTCTAACAACTTTTAGAGAATGTTAGCCAACATTATGGAAATGTTCCCTGTTAGCTGGAACAGTTAAAGTCTTTTTGTTTCTTTTTCACCTTCAGATCTGCAGGTTCTACAATCAGACAGAAACAGAAGAAGGTTTTCACACATTCTCAAATTGTAACATTTTGTTCAATTCTTGTATATTTACTTCAGTATTTTTATAACATTTTAGATTCTCCAGTATAGAACTGAGGTATTAACATTAAACTTTAATGTAAGTTTTTATAGTCCAAAAACACAGTATGTTTTAATAGCAAAATTAACTCAAGCTGAGTAGGGTTACATGTATTTTAATGATTTTATTGTTTCTTTGTGTTGATTTGTGTTCTTTGTCTTTCTAATTACAGGAACCCTCCACCAGAACTTCTGAAGCTTTGTTTCATTGTGTCGCTCTATAAAAACCCGGAGTCAGCTGAATTAAGGGAAACGGGAGATAATCTCTCCCTGCATTCTGTGAGAGGAAGTGATGTGTACAGGAAGCTGTCTGTGAGGGTTGAAGGGGAGGGTCCTAAGAGGTGGGGAGGGGGTCATTGGGGTGGGGGGGTTTCTTCCCTACTTCATTACAGTAAGCTGGCGCCCTGTCCAAATCAATCTTGGTGCATCTGCCTGACGCTGGTTGTAAACAGGATTAGAGAGGGACTTATCTGCTTGACAGTAATTGTGTTGCAGGTTTTGCACGTCCACTGTTTTAGTGAGCACTGTTAATAGAGACTCTTTTCAGACTCTGTCTGTCTGTCTGTGCCCAGCACGGGTCAGGCTGGTCTGGGCTGTGATGTTTTAAGGTTTTGGCAATAGGACTTAATTAATTCCTCAATTAAAACTGAGTTTAAATCAGCATGAGATGTAACTTTAGATAAATGTTTTGTAAAGCTTGAGTTTCCTGTTGTTTCTTGCTGATGTGCTCAGAAAACAGGCCACACAGTTTTCTGTTTCTGCTAATACTGTGCTCTCTCTCTATTTTTGGGAAGACATATATTTTTGCTTACACAGACATTTTTGTATCTCTATTGTGTTTTAGCGACTTTTACAGTTTCAGAGTCACTAATCTATTTTTAAGGGAATAATGATGCAACTTTAACAACAACATTAAATTGGCAGCCAAATTAATCTCTTGATGTGACTTTGCTGATGCAATTCGAAAGTGAGCATTAAAATGAAATGTAAGCATGCGACTAAAATATGCAAGATAAGAAAGAAAACAGAAAGACCAGAAAGCAAAGGATTACTGAAGTCCGTTGCTCATAGTTTCGGTTTTTTCAGCATTAGGTAAAAATGTTGGTGCTAGGAATAAAAGTTAATCAGAGTTCTGGATACGTAGGGACTTTATTTAGAAAATTCAAATGTAGATTTCTCTTCTCAAAAGTCGTCACAACTCTTTCATGTGATTTGGGAGGGATCCATACAATAACTCAAAGAAGAAGACTGAAGATCTTTGTGCTTCAGGTGACACAAGTTCACTAATAAAAAGATTCATATGCTCGGGGTCATCAGTCTAAAGGGGCTGCAAGCGGCCAAATCAATATGACACGTCTGCTAACACACGAGCTCGTATAACACGGGGCCTCCTGATAGATCTGTCATCCCCTGAGCTCTCGTCCCTCATTGACACACACTCGTCTCTACACCACATTTTTTGGGATCATCAATTTTTTGGATCATCACAAATATTTAGTAATATTGATATTAAATCAGGCTTAAAACAACACAAAACCATGTGTAAGTTTAAAAATATTGTATAATTTAAAAAACTGTGATCATTTATTTTAAATTGGAACACAAAAATATTTTTTTATGAAGTTTATTTTTATTTATCGCTGAGGCCACATTTATTTAGTGTTATACTTACAGATGCTCCTGTTTTGATATTTTTCACATGCATGAGTAAAGCACTCATTTAAAAATCAACCACAGGGGCTTCATCAATCCAGCATGAAAGACACTCACTCTGTTAAGAAATGCCTGTTGTCAAAAAAGCATTTAATTCTAGGAAACTGGTAATTAGTTATAACTCTCAATCCCGCTCTGAATCTCACGATATCCAGACAGCAGAAAACACAGCAGAAACGACACGTCTGTGGCCTCCAGCTCACCAAGTGTCATATTCTGGTGCACATGAGGTTGATTTTAGCTGACAAGATGGAAACAGGCTTTCATTTGGGGCACAGTAAGACACGGGGAGATGAAATGAAACTGCACTCTTCTAGAAAACTTTATTGCTTCCAGATGGATACAAGCTTCCTCTCAGCACCGTTCCGGCAAACGCGCGAGGTGGGGGGCCGTTGTCATGTCATCGTGCCGCTAATGTGTAGACAAAAAGAATCAATTCTACAGCAGGAGTGATCTGGGCTGCTAGACTCTGTTACACTCTGAGTTCAAGATGTCGGATGTTTTCTGATGCGGATACATTTTATTAACGGTGCTTGTGAAGACAAGCATCACTTTTAATGTTGCTTATGCTTAACATTAGGGATCTGAACAAATATTTGTAACTAAGATTTGGTTTTATCATTTATGTTTTGGAAGCGATTTAGGATTTATGTGAAATTTCATAATGTACTCGTATCAGGAGAGATTTGAGGGCAGTAGTGTTATCAAGTTTTGTTGATCGTTCACCTGCAGACACACGAGTCTTTCTGCCAGAGGGTCTTTGTTGTCTTGTCTTTTGAGTTATTGTTGTTGACGTGTTTGGTGCTCAGATGAAACTAATACATGGTTTGAAAAGGGTCCAAGTGTGGAAAGCCTGTGCCAGGTCAGCAAGCCACTCTTTGCCCCCATGTTGTGCAGGGCCATGTGGTTCCCAGCATGCCATCCGAGAGCATATTTTCCACCTGTGCCTGTGGAAGCCTGTGTGCCCAGACCCACTCACTAAAACTCAATATTTACATTTTTATATTGCTGTTTTCAAGCCCCCAGCATGCAAACAGAGGAGACAGCGTCTGTTTGTTCCCTGTGTGCAATTAGACTGCGACACTGTAGAAGTCACATATGAGAGGTCACGCCTCTGAACTTTGACTGTTTTCAGCTGACTGCTGCACAGGACCTGTGCTTGACAGATACTGTAGTAGTTTAAAGATGCTAAAAACATCAAACACAGGGACTTCAAATATGAGGACACCTGATATTACTGTATATCGTTTGTTTTATTTGGTCCCTTGGGTATTCGTTCATTTGAAACAATATTATTTTATGTAATTTAATTATGCTTTCAGCTAGTAGTGTCAGCTTAAATCCATTCCACAGATTATCTTTTAAAATCAGCACAGATGCTCAGATTCTGGGCTCAGTCACACAGATATTAATGATGTTTCACATAAAGTCAGATCTGTATGAATCTGTGGTTCATGTGGACAGTATAGTTCAGAATAAAAGAGTTAAGTTTATACTTTTAAATTCTGAGAAAAAAAATCTGCATATTTTGAGACATTATTGAGATCTGTTCTAGACCTTAGAGACATGAAACAGGAAATTCTTAATTTGCTCTCTGTAAAATTAATAAATCTCATTGTCATTCTTCCCCGTTGGTTGGTAGATGATGTATTTTTACTCTGTCATTGAGCAATTAATAGACATGCTGAAATTTGACTTGTCAAAACAGTGCAGATGAATGCAGGCTTTTGACGTGAGGAAGCGTTCATCAAGCGCTGGGGTCTGTAAGTGTGTTCTCTCTGTGGATCTGTAACCAGAGGCTTCTGCTCTGAGTCTCAGGTGTTGGTGAAGGATCTGAGCATGTCTCAGCATAATGATTCATTACTGATGCTAATGATGTTCTGCTCATTATTTTAAAACAGGCTCTAGAAATAAACAATTATCATCACCCTCTTTTCATTACGCTCCTGCCAAAATCATTTGAGGATGCAAAGAAAAAAATGGTGATCTATAAGACAGCCAAGCTGGAATAAGTAACATAACTTCATTAATGTGCCCTAATTGCTTAATGAATATGACTTATTGTCATATCTGAAATTACAGATTGGTTGTTGATTGACGTTGTGAGACAAGCGTATACAGTTATTCTCTGTAAGTGATGGCCTGATGTTGAGTGATGTGGCACTTGTTCACAGTCTCATCTCTGTCCAGCATTTTTCCACACTGAGGACGGAGGACATGTCTGGACTAAAAAATGTCCCCCTACTCTCCCTTGATACTGTGAAATGGGATCAAATAACCTCAGTGGTGTGATTAGCCTCGGAAATCTGACGCTGAGCCAGTGCGCCAGTTTCAGAGAGCTACAGCACAGCAGATGTTACACACTGACCGCAACCAGAATCCTCCGAGTTCTGGGAAAAACGGGTCATTCTCAAAGATCTACTAGAACCGCAGCTTGTTTATGGTGAACCAAAAAGTAAACTGCTTATTGCTTGTACCGTGTTTTGCACAGATAAATGGCTAAAGTGGTAGATCAATAAAACAAAAGAGAAGCACTGAAGTCATTATGTTAGAATATAACCTGAAACCAAACGCGTGTACATTAGTATTTCCTTATAGATTTATGTGAGCATCCATACTGGATATATAAAGTAATTAGATTAGAAAAATAAATCCCCTATCTCTAATTATCCATTTAGAAATAGCAGTTTAACCTAGTTCTCTTTTTTCTTTTCTGCAAAATTGCTTCCTGTTGCCAAAGATAAAAAACTCACGTGTAAAGGAGAGGCGTGAGATTAGTGCATTTCTAAGCAAGAAATGTGAGCATAAGTGTGTGATCTCATTGTTATTTTGGGGAAACATTTAGAACAGTAACGAGATCTCTTTGATTTTTCATTCCTGTGCTGTTGTCCTCTGAAATAAGATGTTAAAATTATGTAAGCTGTAAAATTCATTGTGAGCATTGAAGAGCATTTCAAGAATAAGGTGAGAAATAAAACTCAATGTTGATATGTAAATCGATTCATTTACTAAATTTGTTATCTTCTGTTTCTGTTAAAAAAGTAAAGCATACATTTGTACTCTGTGACTCAAGAGCTTTATTTGTGTACATTTACAGAATCAAAGCCCGAAAGCAACACACACACACAGTCTGAAGCCACCAGAGAGACCTAATGAACTGCATTCACTGGAGGTATGAACCCCCCGATCAGATCACTGTGTTTGTACATTCAACAGACAAACTCAAGTGAAGCCAAAGTCAATGCTAAACAAATTCAAGGTTCAAAAAGCTCAAGTGTTTGCTTCTGTGCTTGTAAATAACAGGTGGGTGAGTAAACAATAGCATAATATTAACTTGACAATTAACAATCGTTAATATTAACTGTTGTGCTTGTGTTAAAACGCTGGTCTTAAGGAAGCAGCACATACACAGCAGGCAGTCAGAAATTAAGCCATGGTAGAGGTTTTAATGTTCACTGAAATCTAAAGGACGGTGTTGTCATAGAAACAGGCACTGAAATGTCACATTGCGATCATGTAATATGATATTGTGTTTGTGTGGCAGCTCATGTTTTCAGTCCGCTCTCAGCTGAGAAATCAGGGCACTATCAGGGCACTATCTCACTATCAGTTTTTGGCATTTTCATAAGAGCATTTGGTAAAGGCCATAGGGGGTTATTAGATGAATGTTATTAGATGAATGCTTTCTGTGTAATGAGAGCTCTGCCTTAATAACATCAGAGCGGATCACAGATGAGAAAAGTTCTGTCTGTGATGCTCAGACTGACTGCAGAGTTCTCTTGCTCTCAGCAGAGATGATGTAGAATCTGAAACAGCCGCACAAAACAACATCCCAAACATCTTCAGTCTCCTTCAGTCTCCGTGTGTTTCACACATCCTTTCATTTCCACCGTTCAGAGTTGTTTCCTGATCAATGGCAGACTGCAGATCAGGCATTAGCAGGGCTTTAGCATCCAAAGTCTCAAACACATGTTTGATTCAGTTTCACATCAGATAAAAGCTGGTGTCTCTTCAGTGTTGTTTTCATTATAAACTCATATAATGTTGCAGATGATGTCATGTTAGTTGCCTACGTGTGCACAAAGAATCACATCTACTGCATCAGCCTATCTGCCTTTATATTCAAACTATTTAAAACTTTATTTATAGCTATAATTTCCACACTGGAGTTTAAAGGTAGATTCTTTAAATGAAACACAAAGAGATAAAACAGAGGCCCAGGGCTTCACAGTTATTGAATGAAATCAGATCTCAGTGTAATGATGCAGATGGTAGTTTTGAGTATCATTTACTTGGACGTTTGCTAACTGTCCATAAGACTGACAGATGCTCTACTTTAGGTGGTCACAACAGTCAGTCGGAGTCCATTACCAACACAGCTGTTACACACGAGTTTCTGGCAAAGCTGGCATCCCACCCCGTCTGGATTGCTGTATTGTTGTGTCCCTTTATCAGATTTTGTTCTGCTGTTATTTTTACAGTATGATGCTCACCTTGAGGAAAATATGCTGATGTATTTTACTGAATGTGATTATTTGCAGGTCCGGTATACTTTCAGAGATTCACACAACGGCTTCTAGTAGCCGCACAGGAAGTAAACATGAGTACTAATCGTCATGGAAACGGAGGCGACCTGTGAGGGTCTCGGGTTCTACAGGAGTCCACGTGAGAATCAATCGTGGCTTTTGGTCACCCAATGTTTAATTTTGTCTTCCCCCGTGATCTCCGTGCGTGTTGACGTCATGTGTGCGTAACAGATGCGTAACAGGCAGTTCTGCGCAGGTTCCCGCTTCTCCGCACAAGCGTTCGGCACGTTCATCGATTTACGCGCTGATTCAAACGTGATCTGAACGTTCACGATCAAATTCCTCTCACGGAAACTCGCTCTTGTGCTTTAATTGACCGGCTCTGCGCGTTCACGGTCTTGAGAAACGTCCTCTTTGCATGGCAAAAAAAAAGCTTGTTGAAATAGTTTAAGAATACACTTAATATTAAAACAAATAACCTTATATGAATCATATCAAACATTTATTTAACTTAAACGTTACATTGTTTATATTCCCTTTAATTGGATGAATGTATATAGGCCGTGCATGCGTGTTATATTGACCGGAGGCTTCGTTCATTTCATGTACATAAAATCGGTGTGTGTGGAAAGTTTTCCATGGACAGCACCCTGGACAGTTCCTGGATGTTGCTTTGAGGCTCCTGAGCACTTCATCAAGCGCTGTCGTATGAACCCTCATCTGTAAGATGCAGTATGATTTGACTGTATAGAACACGTTTAAAAGACGCTTTGATTTGAGTCTTGCTGTTTCAAATTGGTCAATACAAAAAAATCCTTTTACTGGGACCCAGCGTGTTCATTTAACAGTTGCAACAAAGAATTACAAGCCAAAACTAATATTTCTAATTATTAACATGTTCATTTAATTATAAATCCTTATATTTCTGCATTCATGACTTCGAGTTTTATGTCTTCAACAGAAGGAGGAAAAAACGAGACGAACAGATTTATACATACAGATATTTTCGTCTAGATGTGGATTTTTCTGTAACCTTATTTTAAATATACCTTATTTACTGCTACATTAGCATATTCATGAGAATATTCAGACTTTGTAACAACTTGTGGTATGTTAGTTTAATACTGAACAATTTTTTTTCCGCTATTTTCGGCTCAAATGAAAGAATTCACTTACAGTGGGGCTACAGGCAGTTGTGGATTATTGACAACCAAACAGTGAACAAATTAATTTACAGTTTTCTCAGTTGATGTTATTTTATCTTTTCCTCCTCTGGCAGTATTAGAGCGTGTTTTCCCGTATTCTTAAATCTCTGACCTGACTCGTCTTATTTGTTTGGAGAAGCTTAAATTCCCAGGAAATTTTTACTTTCCGTTTGAATATAGAAATACACCTGATTATTTTACTTTCTCTGTGCTGATTTCATATTTATATTTGGCTGCAGGCAGTTACACCTGCGGCCAGATGCGTTTCTCATGCAAGAGCCAAACGCTGGATCGATACAGTTAATAATATCAGTGAATGTCGTGTAAGACAAAGAACGATGTTTCTCTATCAGTGTTCCGGTGTTCCAATGTAGGACTTATAGTTTTGGGAATCAGAACCACGCATTTACAAAGCAACCATTGAAGAAATTGCATGTTTGTATTTGTGTATTCAGGAAACACGGGTCAATAAAGGTAAATAATTCCTCTGATATATACGGTTGATGGCTGGGGTGTGCTGTCTTTTAAATAGATGACTACAATAATGGTAAATAAAATGTGGTAGAATTTGTTTTATTCCTTAAATTTCCATCATGAGCTGATAAACACAAATACAACAGTCCCAACAAAATTAGAATAATTTTTAAAGCAAACCAAACTCCGACCTGTTTTGGTTGCATATATATATTATTTTGTTTGTTGTTCCTTCGCAAACAGTAACATTTAAGTCGAAAACAACCGAAAGGTTTGTACAGATTAATTCAGTCCATGATTTTTTTCCATCTGAAGGACAGGCCTCGAGTTTTGCTTTTACTGTGAATTCAAAAGTTGATAGTCTGACTTTTATCTACAACACGGAGACTCATACCAGTAACAGTTTCCCAGCACTCAAACATGTGATATTGTCCATCACTGAAATGATAAAGAACCGCAGGCTTCTGATGTTCAGTGAACTGTGCAACTCTTGCGTGGTTTTACAGTCATTCATAGCTAAGGCAACGTTACAGTTTTAAGCACTTGCCTGCTGCTTATTACTAGAATGAGTGTTGTTTTATATAAAGAAGAAATAAATCCGTTTTATAAAACATTAACACGGGGGATGCATGGAATGGTGCAGGGATTTTACTTTATAAAAATTAACAATTCTATACAAAATCACAACAAAATAATTCAGTATGGGATAGATAAAGTAGTCAAATGTAATAGGTTGAAAAATATAGCAATCTCTATTAATTTCTATGATTGGCCCAGTATTCGATTAAAAATTGCATAGATTCCAAATTATTGCTTGTGGTTTTGTAGCATGATCATGAACACATTCTGATCAACATCACGGACTTTCCCACCTGTGGCCGCAACGCAGAAGCGCTATAGAATTCAATACATAAGGTGAACGAGAATTTATGAATTCTCTCTTCTCCTAAAGGCAGTACCAACAATAAATACGTACATAAGATTAAGCATATAATGTTCCTCTTTTTTTGCATCAGCATAACAGAACACCACAACGAGCAGTAATGACAAAGTCTCAAAAAGTTTTATCAGAATCATGAATCGTGAAATATCGCGTTCAGCTGGGCATTCATGACCCGCTCGTGATGGGAGTGACCTTCATACGACATAATGTTTTCCATCGGTATGTCACAGCGTTGCGTGCCCGCGTAAAGAGAGCCGTGCCCCTGCGCTCCGGCCAGACCCGCCGCCTGATAGTGCATGCTAAACGCGTAGTTCTTCTCGAACTCCGAGGAAGGCTCGTGTTTGAAGGAAAAGTTCCCGTTGACGCTTAAAGGTGGGCTAAGCGGTCCATCGAACGAGGGGCTAGTGCAGTCCGTGAGCGCGGTTTCGAAGAACGGCTCCAGCGCGCTCCCGTACGCGTGGGGCTTGACGTGAAAGATGTGAGAGCTGTCCATTGTGCCGTAAGGAGGGCTGGGAAGACCGGGCGTTTGGTACGAGTAGGGAAGAGCGGGAAAGGAAGCGCTTGCTGTTTGCATATGAGGAGGCATCTCCTGACTCTGCTCCGGCAGAAAAGTTCTGGGATTCAGTTGGAGACATCCAGCAACCAAATTGGTCGTCGGTTGAGACAAACCCTTGCACAAGGCCTGCACGAAAGACATCAAATCCGGACTTTTGCCCGACCTCAGGGTTTCAGAAAGAGCCCAAATGTAATTTTTAGCCAGTCGAAGCGTTTCGATCTTGGAGAGCTTCTGCGTTTTGGAGTAACACGGCACAACTTTACGCAGGCTCTCCAGCGCATCGTTCAGCCCGTGCATGCGGTTCCTCTCCCGGGC